>CATIWO010133900.1:0-17062 GCA_949673435.1 Macaranga tanarius | reverse complement strand
TAATTTGAGTACAATATTGGAAAGATGAACTCCTCTGCTAATCCATGAATCAATTTGACCAGGTAACACAGTATAGTTGAATACTATTTCGTAGTTCATCCACTATACTACACTTAATAAATTTCTTTCACTCACTCATGTATTAGTTTATTATTAAAAATATATTATGAAGATTATAAATAGAAAAAATACAATTTGAACGTAAATTCTATCCAAATTTTCTAAAAAATGATCATACATTAATTATTTTTAATAAAATAAGTTAAATTGAAACTATTAGATAAAGAAACTGGAAAATAAAATAAAATAAAAAGAAAGAGAATAAATAGACTATGACTACTGTTTTTGTCTAACAGGAATGGCAATGAATTTTATTATTTTTATATTTTGGTTCATTAAAACACTAAAACATGCATTGCATGGTGGTATCGATTTGGTTTCTTCATTAACAAATTAAACTTTCATATACATATGATCAATCTGCTGACAAAAATTGTTATCAGTTTAAGTGTTATTTTAAATTTGACTATATAGTTGTTAATAAATTTTTATCATTTTTATGATCCTATTTAGATTAAATTGGATTAGTAAAAGCTCAATAAGCTCTAAGTACTGGTGAATTGAGATCAACAAAAATTATATATATTTATAAAGTTGGTTGTTATTTAATCCATTTCATGAATTAAATTAATTACTAGTTTTGAATCCAACAATGTTAATATTTATTTGAAAAATTCAAAATTTGATTTGAATATTACCAAAACTCTTGACCACCACACAAAATTGCAAAAGATTTGGTTTTAGTCATTTTCACAAATGAGATCTCTTTTATTTTAAACAGAATTATTTGAGATCTAAGCCAAAAAATACTAAGTGGGGATGCTTACACATATCACATAAATGTCAATTAAATCTTTACTTTCGAAGACTGTGTTATATTATTTTTTTATTTTTTTTATTTTTTATCTAAATGATGATTTTCATTCATCACATGTAAACTTACAAGAGAGTACAATTGTTACATTAAACTTACAAAAGAAGATTGTTATATTATCATTCGATTATTTTTCATTTATGACATTTAATTAATTGTAAAATCTAATCGAACTACTATCTGATTCATAATTGAAACAAAAATTTTGTATCCATTAAAAAAATTATTTTTATTACAAATTTATACATTTTTAAAGATCATAATTATTTATAAAATACAATTTATTATAAGATGTGGAAGGTGCCATCAATCAATAAGCACAACATTTTGGACTTCAACTTATTTTATCACTTACAAGTTTATTTGAGTGGTCGAAGAGCAAAGTTGCCTACGTTTATATGATATATACTTTTGGTTTCTTATGCACAGCAAGTGAGTGATCTTGAAGCAAACATATAGAAAAGGAAATGGGATATGGGAAACATTTTTCACATCTTTCGCAGCAATAATAGCTAAATCATATGCCCAAAAGAATAGTTTGTAAAGATGTAATGACTTTGGACCTCTATTTCTATTATTAGCTCAGAACAACTGTTCAAGAATGCAACATATAATCTACCAACTTAGAATTATGAGAGAGGCCCCGCCCGTGGCTGTTTTTTCCTTAGCACGAGCTGTATGGGTTACATGCATGCAGCACACATTCAGCTACAAGTCTAAACTGCCGCTGTTTGCTGCCATTTTTATGTTTTTGTTGTTACCTTTTGTTTTGTAATTTTAAAATGTTTGTTTTTGACGAAACTATAGATAAATTACTATTTATAATTAATTGTCAACAACTTTTTTTTTTTAATATGTGGAGGGGATCGATTACTTCATCCATAACAATTTCTCCTGAGACGAAATAAATATACTACATTACATTACGACTTATATATTAATGGTGATGAATGCATATTTTATTGTTATATTATATTTTGAAACTATTTATTTGTTCTTAAAATAAAAATACTTCATTATAATTTTTTTTACTGAAAAAACGAACAATAAAATGAAAAATTTTAAAAAATAAATGATACCAAACAAATTTCATTAATTAATATTTTGTTTTTCTTTTGAAAAGAATATTTTGTTATATATATAGTACTAATGCAGACGAGCATATACACTATATAGCTTTCACCACGGATGAAGAGACTCTAATGTGTTGGACAAATCATAAAGGATAGATCTTGACTTGCATTTTTGATAAATCAACCCATAAAACATGTCATTAAGCATTGAGATAATTAAGCACAAGAACAGGCAATCCATAGTAGAACAAATAAAATTTTGGATAATGAATAATATTGTCGCTCAATGTAGAAATTTTCAAATCATCTCTCACTCATTTAAATGTCATATGCTAATGGAGCAAATAAATAATTTTCAAAAATAAAATTTTGTCTTTATTTGATGAGCGACAATACTATTCATGTCACTAAGAGCGACATGTATCATTACCAAAATTTTTTTTTGTTTTAAGCAACAGTATGAAAATGGAATATTATAACCTACAAATTTTATGCTTTGGCTAGAAAGTCACTTCATTCTACATATGTGCATATCAACTCCATTAAGTCAGTAAAGCAACTAGACGAGAAGAAGTTCACCACTTCTGAAGCAAAAGGTACTACACACACTATAAGAGTAGGCATGAAATCACCCATTTTTGATCCAACCTAAATAGTGGAAGGAGGATTTGAAACCAAATTGATATAGATAATACAAAAGCTCAAAAACCCTTGTTCGGTTGTGGGTATATGCACAAAGGTCAAAAGAGAAAGCGAACAATTCAAGGCATTCAAGCCTAACAAACATGGTTGGGAGTGTTATTGACTTCATGAGCATGAGTTGTGAAATGTTAATCCAGTTGCTTCTTAACTAAGTTTTCATGCAGGTCAAAAAGCAGTTTTATAAAATAGATGCAACGCCAGCATATTAAGTTTTAAGTGACAAAGGCAAGTGAAAATTTAGTGCATGCATGAAATTAATTAACTTCAGCCTCATTTGGGATGAGGACATTGCAATCGAAATCATTAAGGGATTTTTTTTTTTTTTTTAATATTCAATACACACGCACATGCAAGACATGAAATGCACCACACTGCTATCGACCACACACACGCCTTCGAAAAAGCGTGCGAGGGTAAAGGCTTATATGCAACACACAAAGTCATGCAATGATCGATGTGGGACACTGCCCATTCTTTTTTTGAATATTCAATACACACATGCACATTCAAGACATGAAATGCACCACACATTGCCATCGACCACACACACGCCTTCGAAAAAACGTGTGAGGGTAAAGATTTATATGCAACACACAAAATCATGCAACACACAAAGGCTTAAAACCTACATTTTTGTAAATGGATCTATATTGTTACTCACTTGTTTTGTATACACATCAAATCTATAGAATTTAAAAGTATTTATGGAGACCTAGTGGTTGAGGTTGAGACCCTGAGACCATTAGATCCCAAGTTGAATCCCTAAGGGGAGCTTTCTCCTAAATGTTATATATATATATATATATAGTATTTATGGAGACCTGGTGGTTGAGGTTGAGACCCTGAGACCATTAGATCTCAAGTTGAATCCCTAAGATGAGCTTTCTCCTAAGGGTTATATATATATATAGTTTGATATTGTTGACAGTCATAATAGTTTGTAATAATAATAGTTTGTAATAGTTTGCGATAATTGTAGTATCAGTGCTGATATCTAGTTGTAAGCTTTTTATGATGTGTATGATTCATATGTACCCGACAAAAAAAAAAAAAAAGAATAAAAATTTAAAAGTATTCAAATTTACAAACTTTGTGAAATCGCACCTCCCATTTATGAGATTTCAGAATCCCTCACAATAGGAGTTTTGGATGGGGGAAGGATTTTACAACTTCTATAGATTTTGTCTCATTTTTTCCAAATTAATGAATTTTGCGAGATCTGTTGTCGAAAATTCTTAAAACAAACATTTTTTTTTCATTTTTTTAATAACTAATTTTGATTAGGGTTTTGAACTCAGAACCTCATAACAATGAATTTGATCCACTTTAATACCAATGACCTAAACGTCATTATAAGTGAACTTCATTAATTGGACTTGAATATATATAGACATTTCATTAGAGTATGGTATACCAAAAACCTAGAGGACAAATAATGAAATCTCCTGAAAAGAAATATATTCTATTTTTAATTAATTAATTAAGTTACACTCAAGCTAAAATTCACTGTAAAGTATACATTTGAACTGAGACAAAAACCAAAATGGTGAACTATCTATATATATATAATATATGAATATGAGAATGCATCAGCAATTAACCCCTACTGTTCCAACCCAAAAAAAAAAGGAAAAATAAAAGACACGACAAGACCAATAAAAAAAAAAAAAGAGAAGTAAGATTTACAGGAGGTGATTATAGAAATATATTATATGACTAGTAGAAATCAATAAAAAATTTTGATACTTTTTTAATAGAATGATCATATGAATATATTAAAGAAATAATTTTTTCTTTTAAATCGATAAGGGCAATGGTAAAATTTGAATCCTATACCTCTAAATATTTTATCTATTCCCTTGCAGACAAAAATCTTGATACTTTAATTAGCTAATACACACACACACACACACATATATATATATATATATATATTGGTAGGTGCAAAGTGGTGCCTACAAGTTAGCTAGCTTATTTGTTTTTTTTTTTTTCCTTTTGAACAAATGATGAAAATTTTATTCACCTCACAAAAAAGTTACAAACAGACACTCACAGATCTTGTTTGATTTTCTTGATACAAGCCTAGCTAGATTATTAATAATTCTAACCTGGCTATAGCATAGTTAGGTCAATACATATAATTGACACTTCACCCATCATATAACAAATGCAGATTAGCTAGATCTCCTCTTAACAGACAATAATTCTCCACAAGAATAACACTAAATATATTAATCTATGCGAAAGGCATATCATATAATTGATTAGCCAAAGTATGAAGAAAAGTTGCATGCATTTTTTTTTGTGGGGTTAAAAACAGCTGCCTGCTGATCCTAGAAGACTAGTCCTCATTAGTTACACGTATATGACTAAAAAATAACTAGCTAGATCACAAAAGTATATATGTTTCTAACATTGTTTTATGCTAGCTTAGTTTCTACACCATAAATCACTAGAGAACTCAAGAAGCAAAGCCATCACAATTGCTCCAGAGAATTTTGATAGTTATTTTTTTTAATGATGCTACTGATGTTGGTTATAGTTGTGGACCAGCATTTTATAATATAAATATAAATATAAAATTGGAGTTAATTATTGATAGCCTTATAGCTAGTTTACAAAATAGTTGCATCATATAGATAAGTGTACAGTAATCCCACTCTCAAAAACCAATATAAAATTTCACAATTTCCAGAAAGAAAGAAACTGATTTAATAAATTTATGATTGAAATACACAGGATCATTATGTAAATTATAAAAACATACATTAGTAGCTAGCACTGTGAGGACAATAAATAAGATGAAGGAATAACACAATTAGAGTAAGAAACTTCACTAAGAAACAGAAATTAAGATCAAGTAAAAAAAAAATGCAAGAATTTGGATGAAAAAGAACAAACATTAACCCCAAGAATCCGCCAACAAAATAGTCCACATTATATAACTTAATCAGATAAGATTATAAAAAGTTCCATGCTTAAGCTTAAATCAGCTAAGCACACCCAAAAATGAAGCAAACTTATTAGTTAACTAGTTTATTATTTGGTTCATGTGATATATCATATATATATATATATATATACATACACATGGAGAGTTGGAGACTTCTAAACTTATATATTTAATGATTACTCCTCTTTAGGGAACATCCAAAGATTTGACATCACACAGCAGAGAAATGTATTTCGTATAATAAATGATAGGATACACTACAGAGCCCATTCAAAGACAAAGACCCTATCTTACAAAACTACCTGGTATGTTAAAACCAAGAACACCATTATTACACCTTGCTCTTCTTTGACCTTTATAAGGAATGAATCTTTAGTTGCAGCAGCTCCATTTTAAGCTTGATCTATATATATAGAGCTACTGGCATCCATGTGCAGGTAAAACTTAAAGCAAATTTGAGGAAGAATATATAAAAAGGAAGGGGCCACAAAAAAAAATCAAAATTCTGAGTCACAGTCTACTATATGTATCATGTATGTAGGGGAACCAAAAATTATGTACGAAAATAGTGCTTGACAAATCTGACACAAGACCCTTTTTAATGCCTGATATGATTTGCCAATACTACTCTACTTGCTGCTACTTCATCATTATTAATATTATTATTACAAAAACCATTAAACAAATGAAGGAAAAAAAAGACACACAACATGATCTCCAAATCTATTACTTTGTCATAAAATGACCTTTCCGGGTACATACATTCGTGACAAATTGGATTTCTAGTGACGAACATTGCTTCCTCTATTTTTTTTCATTCTCCAGTGTTACTAGCCAGTTCACTAATTACTGATGACTGATGTTGATGCTGCTGCTATCACTACATGGCTGCTCTAAAATTTTCAATAATATAATCCACTAATATAATCATATATATGATGCAATAGACATCATACATATATGATATATGATGCAACATAGATGATTAAATTAACAAAATAAAAAGTACCCATTTTTAGTTATATATTGCAAACAGTAAATTATAGAAATATTCTAATTTTTGTTCTTTATAATGGAAATGGGTAGTAGTGGTAACTTTCTTACTGATCATCACTTGCACTGGTGGTGGCTGCTGTTGCTTGTGACCTTGGCGGAAGAGGTGCCATCAGTAATGCAGGACTCTGCTGCTGCTGGAGCTGTTGCTGTTGCTGCTGCTGCTGTTGTAGCTGTGGTGGTCTCTTTCTCTTCTTTTTCTCGTAGCTAATTCCTCTAGCTTTAGCTTGTGAATCTCTTACTTCACGTAGATAAAGCCTAACAGCACGAGCTCCAAAAGGGTTGTTCTCTGGCTTGCCTCCATGTTCTTCAAAAGCTGCACGGAGTCTGCCAATGAGAGCATCAAGGCTACCCCACGCCTGGCGAAGAGGACAAGGGCAAGGAGCAGGTGGATTTGGATGGCCAAAGAAAGGGCAGAGCTGAGTATGAACTTTAGTTTTTCCAAACTGGTCTAAGTAACGCAAGAACTCAAGAACATGAGCTCCACTGCATCTGGAGAGTGACAGTGGTGGCCTGTGGTTTCGAAGGTATTGGCCAAAGGTGTTCCAGTCTCGTCGCTTTTGGTTCTCATAGCGGCTGAGAGTGGAAGTGGATGAGGTGGGAGAAGTAGAGGAAGTAGCGGTGGTGGAGATGGTGGCGGTGCTTGCAGTAACTGTGAGTGGAAGTGCTGGGGTTGTGGAGTCAAATTCTTGAAGTGAATCCATTTTCTTGAAAGTAGGTATTGAGCAATCTTGTATGTTCAACTGTATATATATATGAAGTGATCTTGATTCTTGAAAGGGTTTGGTTGCTCTAGCTAGCAGAAAGAAAGAAACGAAGACAGAGAGGTTAATTAATCAAGAATAAGCCTAAAAAGAACTTGTTAAACTAAAAAATTTCATCATGGATTTGATGATATGCCTCATGAGTTGCAGATAAGATATTACCACTGCTAGTGAAGAAATCAAGAAATGATCACAACCCAAAAAGTATTTGATCAAAGGTATTTGAATTTTATAGCTAGCTAGGGTTCAAGAACTGCCAAGAAATTGCTGTTATGGAAAAGAGAGAGTGAGGGAATTTTGATGAAGATGGATCATGAAGAATAATGATGGGTAAGATGATATATAGGGGAAAGGGGAAAAGAATGGTAGGGCTACAATACAAATATATAGAGTTTTCCCCTCTTTGTTTACTTTGAGGTTTCTTTTGAATCTTTGTTTGATCAATCCTAGAAACAACTTGAAAGGCTTATGATGTTGGTGGTGGGCTTTTACTACTATTTTTTTTTTGTTTTTCGTGGGCAAACTTGACACATAAAATTTCCCTCGAAAAGGGGAAGCAATCAAGCAACTGGGCTCCTATCCTGTAGCAGCTAGTAGCAAAGCAAGAGAAATGAACTAATGGTAAATTGGTAATTGAAATGAAAGAAGGCTATGTTGTGCTGTGCTTGTTTAGGGCTGCTGTGGCAATGAAAAGAGCTGTGCTGATTGAGTAATTTGACACAGAACAAAGAAAAAAAAAGATGATAGATAGAGACAGGATAAAGGTTAAAAAAAAAAAAATTATATAAGGGAATAACATGATTTTGTTTCTTCACCCTTTTGTGTTGATTGACAACACCTTTTTGCCAATGACTATAGTACCCTCCACTCATCTCCATATATATGTCTATATATACATGGGGCCTTTTTTGCAAGAAACAACAGTTGCTTGGCACAGTGCATGAGGCAATAAGAACTCGTAGCTGCCACAAAATCATCATCATGCTAGCTAGGCGTACATGTATATATACATGTATCTATTGAGGTTTTCAAGATCTTTTAGTGATGTACTTGTGTATTTTCCCTTTTGTCCCTCTTAAGCAGAGAAAGCTGAAGGTATTGCCTTTTGTTCAGTTCTTTGTTCAATAGATTTCTATAGTTTCAAAACTTAATTAATTATAGAAGGAATATAAATCTTTTTATTTGTCTCAAAAGTACTATAAAAATAGTGAATAATCATCCATTGCATAAGCTTTTTTCTTCTTTAACATGTAGTCATTTTCTGGGTTTAGTGATGGTAGATGATGATTTGAGCCTTTTCTCTTTGCTAAGGTATACCTAGTATCCCATGCAGAAACGATCCATTATTTAGGGTTTCACTGGACTTGTATATGTTACTTCAAGATCTGTTTCATGGCACAAGATCATTATTGCAAATTTGTGCCTTTAGTGTGATTTGGTCTATTGTCAAAGAAACAATCTATACTCAACCTAAAAAGGGTACACCTTAAACCTTATGATGGAAGATTTTATTTTTATTGCAGCAAAGAATCACTTAATGATGAATGATGGTACACCTTAAACTCATTTAAAAGTTTAAGAAAATTCTTACCTACACTCAAAAAGTATTACATTACATTTACCCACGAGCAGGTGGATGAAGTGGCACGGACTCCTTTTAGCTTAAGTGGTAGGTCTCAAGTTCGAGTCTCCATGAATGCAGTTCCGTTAAAAACTCGTTGGGGAGACCTTTACCGTCATTCAGTATCCTATTCGGATCAAATTTGAATTAATTAGTGTACAAAAATAGTACCTGAATACCTAATGTATTATATGAAAAAAAAAATATTACATTACACTTAATGATTGAGTACATGATATGGCAGTACTGTAGATATATTATACTTATTCAATAAGTGATTAACTAGAACCATCAAGAATGATTTTAACATGTTTGACATCTATAATTGGGCTTGCTATTAAGCAGACTGGGACAAGAATTCTGTCTGTATAGAAGGTATAGAGCATTGAACAAGACTCTGAATACAAGGTAATTACATATTTAACACTGTTTGCCTAGCCATCTTTTTCGTTTAGAAGGATAATATATGCACAAGTGTTGTTGCGTATATATAAGAAGGAAATGCAATAACATGTAATTTTTTCCATTGGTTGGGGTCTACCAAAGCCTAATTTTTGTTGAAAAAATTGGACAATTGTTGTTGGCCCGAGAAGGTATGCACATGTGTTGCCTTGTTTCATGGTCACTTCACTATGGCCATTAAGACAATTTGTACTGGAAATGTGAGGTGGCCAAGAAATTCTAACCAATAAATCTGATATATATTGAGCTTTTTTTTTTTTTAATATGATGATCTCGAGGACGACTAGGTGGTACAATAAATACAACTATAACTATTATTATCATATAAGTATATATATATATCTAGTGGGTATAGGTAAGGACATCTAGTTCTTGACTTTGATGTCATCACGGATTGAACTTGAAACTTCAAGATCCCAAAGCCTCCACTTTAACCACTTGACCAAAGCTTCATTGGCATATATATCGAGCTTGTAATCAATATACATATGTCCATTTACATTTCAAGAATGTATATAATTGTTATATATAGTACTAAATTTG
The DNA here is from genome assembly GCA_949673435.1 of Macaranga tanarius. NCBI lineage: Eukaryota > Viridiplantae > Streptophyta > Magnoliopsida > Malpighiales > Euphorbiaceae > Macaranga > Macaranga tanarius. The sequence continues at coordinate 6,957 of CATIWO010133900.1, read as the reverse complement.
GCAACTACTGCCCCATCCGGATGGATGGGGTGGTGGTGGGTCTAGGTTCAAGACCCACCCTCAACAACCTTAAGGAATTTATCTTCTGGGATCCATCCTGCCCTTTGTGGGCTTGTGTGGATACCCTTTTCGTGTGGGTTAATAATGAATGTCCAGGTAGTAGAGCGGTGTTTAATCTCTCTTCTCTCCGCTCTCCCAGATAGGGGTGTAAACGAGCCAAGCCGAGCTGAGTTTTGGCTAGCTCAGGCTTGGTACATTTATAAACGAGCCGAGCTCATTAGGCTGCTAAGTGTTCGCGAGCTGTTCACGAGCTTAAATGAGCCTAAATGAGTTAAAAACAATTCTAAAAATACAATATATAAACTTAAATTATTCATTAAAAAAATTTAAAATAAATTATTTACTAAATAATTTATTATAAAATTATGATTTTTTGTAATAATATATTTTTAAAATATTTAAATGAATTAAAATTTATATATTGTATATCTAAAATTAAATTATTAATACATTAAAATTACGAGTCGGCTCCCGAGCTCTTATTCGAGTTTGTTCATGAACTTTCACGAGTCGAGCTTTGTATTGTTTAAGCTCGGTTCGTTTATTAAACGAGTTTCAATATACGATATCGAACAAACTTTTAACGAGTCAAACGTCGAGCCGCTCGCGAGCTACTCGGCTCAGTTACACCCCTACTCCCAGGAGCTCCTCAGGACTTTAAATGATAAAAAAAAAAAATATTGGCAACTACTCTTGGGATCTATTTGTGATATTTATGGCCTAAGAAATATCAACCTAATTGGTCTTTACTTCTGTACGATTGAGTTGGATAGAGGACCAATACTGTTTTTGCGTTTCTCTATGAAATAATTAATTTATTGCTTACTTTTGTGTATAAATTGTTTATCCCCTACTCTGCACATCTTATACATATAGATGGATATATGTAGTTTGCTCAAGTAACTGTTTGTAGTAGATATATGAAATAATGTAGGCCATAATAAGATGTGGCCGTGGCTCGTCTACCTCCTATTTAGGGTAAGTGTGTTTTTATTGTGTCTGCTAAAGGTATTAATGTTGATGAAGAAAAAGTTAAGGCAATCAAGGAGTAGCCTACTCCTAAGTATATCATTGAAGTGCAAAGTTTTCATAGATTAGCTAGTTTTTATCATCGTTTTGTGAAGGACTTTAGTACTATTGTAGCACCTTTGACTGAAGTAGTGAAGAAAAATATAGGTTTCAAATAGGATAAAGCTCAAGAAGATGCATTTTAGCTAATTAATGGAAATTATATAGTGCACCCTTACTTGCATTACCTAATTTTAGCAAGACTTTTGAGATAGAGTGTGATGCATCTGGAATTGGTATTGGGGCTATTTTGATGCAAGAATAAAGGTCTATCGCTTATTTTAGTGAGAAGCTTAATGGGGCAGCCTTAAATTATTCTACTTATGACAAAGAGCTTTATGCGTTGGTGAGGACATTAGAGATATGGCAACATTATTTATGACCCAAGGAGTTTGTTATCCATATTAATCATGAGTCCTTAAAGTACTTAAAAGGACATGAAAAGTTAAACTGAAGGCATGCTAAGTAAATGGAGTTTATTTGCATTCATATTTAGGGTAAGTGTGTTATGCAATGAAAAATAATTTTTTTTTAATAGAAAGATCAAATAATCTAAGTATAAATAAATTGTACACCAAAAGATAAGTTTTACATTTATTAAAATTGTTTTGAGAGAATATAAAAAAAAGGACCAAGATAAGCCACATTATACAATGTTACCTTCTCTAGTTATCATAATGTGTTGATTGCATGCTACATTGATTTTAGTTGTTACAAACAATTATACTCATATTCTTCTGATAGAATTAGTTGTGATCAGGGTGGGAATAATCAAATTAGATTCTTCTTTAGGTCACATAATAAGCAAGTTTAATATGATACACATAATAATAATTTTAAATGAGAGAACAAACAATGTCAATTACAAGCTTATCCACATGGATTAATTACAAAATCAAATTAATTTTTTTTTATATTGGAAAAAGGAAATTTATTACATTTTGGGGATCACTTAAATCTTGGCACCAGTTGGATTACAGAATCAAATTCAAAGGTTATTTTTGAATATAAAATTGATATTTGTTTGTTCTCATTCCTAAAGAAGACCTAGGAGAATATTTATCTCTCAGATTATATGCTAAACAATCTCTTAATCAACCAAATTATGCTAATTTTGTCCCTATACATGATTACATTACTCCTTTAACCACAGGGTTAACTTTTTAATCTCACATCAACAAGATTGCAATCAAAATTTGGCTAGCGGCAAAGTGGAGAAGCTTGCACATAATTTTGTTTTGTACCCTTTTTCTTTTTTTTTTTCTTTTTTTTTTCTCTTTGATAAAGAAAAGAAAGAAAAGGGAGAAGAGTAGAGATATCATGTCTCAATCTTTTCAGATATGAGATATTATGTGTGTATGAAAAGCAATGCCTTTATTTATTTATTTATGTTTTCATGAAATTAAACAGGTTTAAAAAATGTCATCATTAAATTTGCTAAATATGGTGGTGGGCATAAAATTTTTAAAGAGTGAACAAAAACCTATATAAAAAATTTGTTTACTTCAACTCCATTAGAGTTTATTTCATTTGCAAATAAATTTTTTCATAAAATTAAACCAAATAAATTCCAAGTTAAGCACGCAAAACGACAGAAACATGAAACTAATACGTTGTTCAAGAAAAAAAAAATTTAGGTGTTATACTATGCTTTGTTTCTTTAAACAGTGAAAGAATCGTTGCACTGTACTTTACCCAAATTGCAACTGAAACCATGAAAAATATAAAAAGAAAAACTCTATGGCTCTACCAACAAAATTGCCAACTTACAAGACTAATGAACTTGTCTTGCACGCAGAGTATGTAAGGAAATGATTCAGGAGCACTCCCTTTTTTTTTGAGAATTTTTTAGTGATGTTTTCTACTCATGATGATAAAACTTCACTATTTTTATGCTTTAATCTTAAACTAAGACAGTTGTCTGCTAAAGTGCATGTTAAGCAAAGCACTAATTACTCTTGGAAACATGCTTGACAGCATCTTAAACAATTCCGCAAGGACAAAAACAACCTGCTTATAATTACTCAAAAGTGACACTAATGCAAGAATGTTTTAGACATGTTAGGCTAATGTAACATTTTTATGTCTGAAATAAGGCCGATGAACAACCCATAAAACAGGTAGCAAAGAAGAAATGAAAATATCGGCTCCAAGAAACATGGCCAAGTAGACATTGCATGTTTTGGGGCCGCCACTCGACCCTTTCCCACCCCACCAAACCATCAGCCCTGGAAAAGGAACTGTAAAATAGGCCTCAGTTATCAGCTCCCTGTAAAAGGTTAACGACACTGCTTTCAAAATGCCTGCCCCTGCCATTCCCATCATTTTTTTCTAGAAAAATCAGTCAATGTTTCAGATTTTGGTACAAATCTCGGACATTGCTGAAGACACTTTGAACTCATCGTGTAAAGCTCCATCGAAAAGATGATGTACAATATACAAGCAATATACGCAAACTTGAGATGTAAACCCACACAAAAAAAGCCCGTAAATTATACATGTACACAGTACCCAAGCCCGTAAATTATACATGTACACAGTACCCAAGCATGACCTGTATCCCTGCTTTAGTTCTCAAGTTACAAGTACTTAAATATAACATGCTAACAAGTGACCAATTATGAGCCTCTTATTTTGCCCCTCAGATATGACTGTCTGCGGCTGAAATTGCAATTCCTTCGTACTGTAGCGAAGCATACCTGCAGATAATTGCTTTGCATCTGTTAGTTCTCTAAATTTACTTACAAGTATAGTATCATAAGATTATAAGATATCGCATTTATTCTCAGGGTACATCCTCCTTCTGAAATCACTAATAAGCAGAATAACTTGCATATTCATATGATTGACTTTATTTGTTTGTATACTGAAAATCATGAAATAAAAAAAATGAAAAAATCTCCCAAGGTGTCCAAGTCATACTTACTGTTTACAACTTCCTCAAGTAATTTTCAAACAGCGTACAGCCTTACAACCTGGTCAATCTTAGCACGGCAAACAGGGCAACCCCATTTCTTGGCTTTGACCTCCTTCAAACAAGACATGCATCCTGCCATATGACCACATGGGATGCAAGCCCCCTCAACCGGAGCATCCAAACATATCACACAGGATGAGGATTCTCCATCTTGTTTCTTTTTGCCCGTGCTAGCTGGTAAGTTCTCTTCAGACGGAGAAGTCAAATCAACAGGGCTAGAATCAATTGATGGATAATGAATTGATGGATAATGAATTGGACCATCTTCTACAATCTCATCTATCATAACTGGTGCTGATGGGATTGAATCCGGGGCTTGACTTCCTGTCTGTGTTAAAGTGCCACTAGGGCCACCATCATGCACTGCCAACATAATGCTAGCTGTTTTTGGAGGAGGGTCCACTGGTGCAGACAGAGTACTTTGGCTGCTAGAACTGGCAGAAGCACTAGCTTCACTAGAGTGAGTATTAATAACAGATGCCTCCGTTACGGCAGACTGGATGGATGCGTCGATTGCCATTGCTAATTCTAAATCTTCTACAGATGGAGGTGCTGTTGCTTGAACAGTTGAAGACTGAGAATTATGCAAAAATGCAGGAGGATGCATTGCCTGTAATATGCAAAAATTCCTGTCACATTATTATGAAAATTGGGCACTCGAATTTGAAGGACTAGACCAATTGACCATGTGACCTGCACTTTATGGAGAAGTAAATGCAGAAGCACCAACTACTATGCACAACTTTCCTAGGTGTCCTTTCAAAGCAAAGCGCATATAGGGGAACAATGAAGGATGAAGATGCTGCAAGGCAATTCTGAGCCAAGTTTAACATAGAACTGAAGCTTTAGCCAGTACATCTGTGACTATCAAAAGTTCTCTTAATAGCTTTAATTCTTTACAAAGGCAACCTTAGGGGATTGAAAGAGAGAAGTGATGCTGGACAGCCTTAGAACTTGCAGTACTACAAATTTTTTTTTATTATATCCTCAAAATAAATAATGGTATCAATGGGAAAAAAAACACCTAGGAGATATACTTTTGACCAGAAACATTGTCCCTATCATTATAGAAGTTCTCCACTGCTATATGCACCAAGATCCACTGCTATATGCACCAAGCAAGAATAAGCAACTGTATATAAAGTGTGCACTGTACCTGCGTAATTCCTTTGCATGCATCACAGAACCACTGAAGCTGCTGCTTGTCACCTTCATTTCCAGGTGCAAGTTTAATGTGTGTTTCTGGTAAGAAAGAAAATATGAGATTAAATAAATCACAATTATATATAATATATATAAAAAATAAGCCTATTGGTATCAAAAAGCACAATCTTTTCGACCTTTTGCATATATATACCAAACTTTAAAACTTGACAAAACTAACCCAATTTGACATATAATTTGCAATTTTAGCACAATTTAAACTTACTATTTGCAATTTTAGTACAATTGTAATTTGGTCATAAATTAAAAAATAACATACATACGTGACATTTGAAATAAATTAGCTAACATCTATTATTATAATCTCACATTCATATGAAGACTTAAAACTAAGTAAAAAAGAAGATGAATATAGTTTTTACAAATTAAATAAAATTTTCATTTTCATTTTCTATTTTATTAAATTATTGAAATTAAAGTCTAACTAACTACTACAATTAGTATTTAAATGATGTGGATATGTAATTCACAAAAATAGAGATTAGCTACTTTACCGTAAATGTCATATATTAACCAAATTCCAATTATGTTAAAATTGTAAATAATATATCAAATTGAGCTAGTTTTACTAAGTTTTAAAGTTTGATATAAATTTGTAAAAGGTTGTAATTTTTGGAATCAATATGCGCATTAAAGAATGAGAATCATTTGTCTAATTGCAATGCAATGCAAGTGTGAATTGATTTCCCTTCTTTTTTTTATGGGTCCATATATATATATATACACTTTTGCTCTCTTTTGCTTTTTAAGATAATTATTCTATCTAACTTTTCTTCTTTTTCTTTTTCTTTTTTTTTTTTTCATTATCTTGCTTTTATTTTTCGTGTCTTTCACTCATTTCACTTGTTTTATGTCTTCTATCACTTTGACAATGAACTGTAATTAGCCAAATGTATAGTTTCATCCTTAAAATATTTTACAGATCAATCTCTAACAATCTTTAGTTTTTATTTTTTTATTTGATATTTAAATATTTATTTTAAATCTATGTATTCTCATATGATATATGAAACCACCATATCTTATAGTATGGATGGAATTCATAATTTCACCATAAATTTTTAATTTTAACATAAATATCCTAAACTTTTTCTAAGTATATTACATTTACTATTAAATATATAAAATTTAATAGTTAAGTATAAAATTTAAATTGTTTATTATTTGAATATAAATTTTAAATATATATTATTCATTCAATAGTAAATATACCAATTTCATTAATAAAATATTTTCAAAATAAAATATATTCACATGATTAATAACCAAAAATATTATTAAAATTAATAGTTAAAACAGAACAACAACAAACTTATTATTAACTACAAAAAATAAAAACAAACAATTGAATAGTCAAGCTAATTACTTTCTATTAAGTTTATTATTTATCATTTATTAAAAAAAAATTTACTTATTAATTAAAATATACACAACATTCTTAATTTTCGAAACAATTTCAATGCAAATACTAGTTCAAATTTTATTAGTTTTAAATAAATTTTTTTAACATAATTGTTTGATGAATTTAAATTTTATTAATAAAATAAAATTATTTAAAAATAAATAATTTATCATTCACTTTCACTTTGTAATATTTAGTTTAGAAAAAATGACAGTAGCCATGCGCA
>CATIWO010133868.1:0-21058 GCA_949673435.1 Macaranga tanarius | reverse complement strand
ATAAGGATTTGAATTTAAATTGTTATTATTTAAAAGAGTTTTAAATATATAATAATTAAAAATTCATTTTTAACAAAAACCCTAGCAGACTTGTATATATATATATATATATATATGGATTATATGTAAGGGTGACATACATATATATGTGTGATATATATATTTTAGTCGTCTTTACCTTGAGAGTATAGAAACATTAAGAGAGAAAAGAAAAAACCCTAGATTCGTTTTTGAGAAAAATGAATTTGAACTAGCATTCAACAAAATAATTCATTTTGTTTGTTCGTGTGTGGATATTTGTAGAGGGTGGTCATTTTTCAGAAAGGCAGCACCTTTGAAGATCCGAATAAACCAAGACGTAGTACTTGAAGGCTTGACGAATCGATCTACAAGAGGTAAGTTTCATTTACCCTTCCTTTAGTTTTTATGAAACGCATGTGATCCTTGGTGGGTTAAGGGTTATAAAATTTTAATTTCCGCTGCGTTCACGTTCCAATTCGATTGGGATATTCTGCCCGTAACCCAACATTTAAGGCATGAACAATAACGGCTAACTCCAAATTATGTGTCAGGTAGTTCATTTCATGAGGCCATAGTTGTCTAGATGCATAGGCTATCACCCTTCTATTTTGCATAAGCATACAACCCAATCTTTATCTTGAAGCATCGGTGTATACCACAAAGCCTCCATTTCCAGTTGGTAACGCTAAAACAAGAGTAGTGGTGAGGGTTTCCTTCAGTCTCTTAAAGATCCGTTGATATGCTTCATCCCATTGATAAGAAGTATTTTTCTTCAACAAGGTTGTCAATGGTTTAGCAATAATAGAAAAATCCCTCATAAATCTCCTATAGTTACTAGCTAATCCCAAAAAACTTCAAATTTCGGTTACATTTCTAGGTTCTTCCTACTCCAATATAGCTTTAATCTTTGACGGGTCCGACTGCACTCCTTCTTTAGATACTATGTGGCCAAGGAATGCAATTTCCTCCATCCATAATTCACATTTACTGAATTTGACATACAATTGCTTCTCCCGAAGTACTTGTAAAACTATTCGAAGATGATTCTCATACTCTTTCCGGCTTGATGAATAAATGAGTATATCATTGATGAAAATAATAAAAAATTGATCCAAATACGGCAGGAAAGTCTTGTTCATCAAAGATATAAATGCTACCGGTGTATTGGTTAACCCAAATGGCATAACTAAAAATTCATAGTGCCCATGTCGGGTTCTAAATGCTATTTTTAGAATGGAATGCTCTACTCAATCTTTGAAAACACTGAAGCATCCTTCAGCTGATTAAGTAAATCATCAATTCTAGGCAATGGATATTTATTCTTTACTATGATCCTATTCAATTGCCTATAATCGATACATAGTCTCATGCTTCCATCTTTCTTTTTCATAAACAATATCGGTGCTCCCCAGGGCGATATACTTGGCCTGACAAACCCCTTTTCCAACAACTCCTCCAGTTGTTTCTTTAATTTTTTCAATTCTAAAGACGCCATTCTGTATGGTGCAATTGATATCAATGCAGTCCCTAGTATGGTGTCAACCTCAAAATCTACTTCTCGATGTAGTGGCAAACTCGGCAATTCATCTAAAAATACATCCGAAAATTCTCTAACAACCGGTACATCTATCACCCCCGGACTAACCTTGGACGTATCAATAATATTGGCCAAATATGCTTCACACCCATCTCTAATTAATTAAAAAGCTATTGTGGCTGAAATTAAATAAGTAGGAATAGTTTTTCTCTCCCCCACTAACACTATTTTTCTCTGTCCCAGAATCTCTATAACTACTTCCTTTGTATAGTAATTTATAATGGCATGATGATTAGACAACCAATCCATTCCCAAAATCATATTAAACTCTTCTAATTTGATAACTACCAAGTCCGTATGTAAAATCATATCATCTACTACTATAGGACATGATCTTGCCACCCTATTCACAATTATAACACCCCCAGCCGGCATAGATAAACATATATCATGCTTTAATAATTCAATAGTACTATGAACTTTTAATACAAATTTGTATGATATAAATGAGTATGTGGATCCAGGATCTATTAACACAAATGTTGGAATTAAACAAGTAGGAATAGTTTTTCTCTCCCCTACTAACATTATTTTTCTCTATCTTGGAATCTCTATAACTACTTCCTTTGCATAGCAATTTACAATGACATGATGTTTAGACAACCAATCTATCCCTAAAATCACATTAAACTCTTCTAATTTGATAACTACTAAGTCCGCATGTAAAATCGTACCATATACTACTATAGAGTATGATCTAGCCATCCTATTCAATACCCCCAGCCGGCATAGATACACATATATCATGCTCTAATAATTCAATAGTACTATGAACTTTTAATGCAAATTTGTATGATATAAATGAGCATATGGATCTAGGATCTATTAAAATAAATGCATCATGACCAAGGATAGTATAGGTACCCGTAACCACATCTGGTGTAATGGGAGCTTCTTATCTAGTTATAGCATGCACTCTGGCTTGACTTGGGGTTTGACTAATGGACTCGGTTGATGTTGAGGTGCTCACTCCAATTCCTCTTCCACGACCTCTGCCTCTACTAGCCTATGGAATGTTTTCCCCAGCACTACTTTATATTGTCATTTGGGATCCTCCAGGACCTATCCTCAATAGGCATTCTCTCATAAAATGACCCGGTTAACCACAATGGTAACACAAGGTTACTCAAGGCCCCTAACATTCCCCAGAATGAAATCGACCACATTTGTTGCATGTAGAGGATGAAACACTACCCATAGTTTTACTTTTTCCCACATTTCTTTGATTAGCCGATCTCCCCATTCCTTTACTAAAAGCACTCCCTAGTACTTGATTGGATCGACTGAACTCTCGTCCTCTGAAATTGCTTTGATGGAAACTAGAACCTCTAAAAGATGATCCTCTACCGTTTCTACATAAAGTGGCAAACACACCAGTAGTCCTCTTCTTTTTGGCTTCCAATGTATTCCTCTATATTATAGTTTCTTCCACTCAAAGCCATCTCTAATAAATCCCTGTAAGTCAGAGGTTTAATTACAATCCTTTATCTTCAACAGTAATGTAGTTAGAAATACTTTTATGAATCTTCAAGCATAAAAAATTTAGAAGGTGGTATCCAAGATCTTTTTTGGAGTTTTGAGGATTCACTTCCTTTTGCTTCCAAACCTTTTAAATTTTATTAGAAAAGTTTTTATCTTGCTGATATTTTTCTTGTCCCTTTATTAATGATACAACACCTTGTTGGGCAAATCTTGCCTTAAATAACAACTTGTAAGCATTGGGATTAAAGCCATTTATGCATTTAATATGAAGATCTCCATGTCCTACAGTCTGTCCTTGTGAAGGTTTTACAAACCCTTTCAATAGTTCTTGAATTTATTTCATCGCTATGAGATTTGTGATAAAAAGGATGAAATCCTTTGTTTCCTTTATAATATTTTCATCTTAATTTTTGGAAGAACCTTGCCTTTCTACCCTCTTTATCACTAGAATGTGTTGAGGTTTAAAAGCTATTTGCTATTTTTGGGCTTTGTTCTTCTTCTTGGCACCTTTTGTTGAGGATGAATGAGCTTTGTTGAATGGCTCTTTTCCCTTTTTGCTAAGTTCTCCATTGGACAATACTTTTAAATCATCTTCAACTTATACTTTTTCATGTATTGTCACTTTAAAGTAGAACTTAGCATCTGTATAGTGTGATTCTGCCTCATTAAATGGATTAACATCTACTAAAACTTTTTTACTTCACTATTTTTGTAATATTTGAAGTATTAATGAAGTGTAAATGAAACCGCCATATTTTCATGAATCCAAGGACACCCTAATAATATGTTATAAGTTATTCTTACATCAATGATGTGGAGTAGAGTACTTGATTTCATGTCATCAATATGTAAATTGAGATGAACTTTACCAAGGGCTCTTTGACTACCTTAGTTAAATCCTTAGATCATCAATTAACTTTGCACCAAATCATCCATAGATATACCAAGTGGCTTCATTATCCTTAGTGGCATTATATTGACAGTCGATTCATTATCCATTAAAATTCTTTTAGTCCTATGTTTACAATTGAACTTTTAATGGTTGATTGTGAAACTTTATCCTAAACAACAAATCATCACTAGTGAAAGTGATTTTATCTACATATGCACTATAGAAATCATAACAAGGACTTATTTTATTTTCTCAAGAATTCATTTTACACCCTCCCCTTCAATCTGGTGACATAAAAGTGCATCTAAAGCTCCTCAAAAACCTTTTCAGCATGTATTAAACCAAAGTAATTGATTGTCTAGACTTTTGAAAAATACCTTCCGTCTCAAGAGGTAAGAAAGCTTTTCTCGATTTTATGAAATTAGATTTCTTTTGGTGCTTGTGAAAGTGCCTTTACCATTCTAACTCTTTTTAGAAATGGCTTTAAGTTAGAAACCTTTTTTTTTTAACCTCATCTGTAAGTAACAAGAATCCATCCTTTATCATCATGTTCATCATTTGGAATGATGCCCCTAGTAGTGGGTTATACGTTTAATTGTGGCACATTTAATGCATCATCGCCCTTTATATAGAAGGAGAAAATTTAATGGTTACTAGATCAAATGATCCAAAACTTATCATTAAATTTGTAGATGTTGTGCAAAAATTGGAGTTTGCAATGCTTGTCATATTTGCATTTGCCTCATTTTCATCAAAGGCAATTTCTTATCTTTTTTGTAATTATATTATTTTATCTTTAAAGACAATATTTTTCCATTGGATGGCTAACCAAACAATGATATTTACAGTAGTTTAGATTATTAACTTGATTAGCTTTACTAGGACATTTTATCTCTAGGAGTTCAACAAGATTGGCTTTAAGTAATTCATCAAATATTCTTAAAAGGATATTTCTTCTTTTGTCTTTCCTTTAGAGAAATCTTTTTTTTTCTCTTGTGATTGAGTAACAACAATAGACTTTACCCCCTTTTTCTTTCCAGACTTAGAATTTATCTTGATAGGTATTGAACTAATTATCAAGGATGACTTGCTTTTAGTCTTTGCATTAGACTTAGTATTTTTGCGCATCTCTTGGTTATCTTTATTCCTCTTTAGATCTTATACAAGAATACTTTAATTTCTGGCATTTGAGCTCCATGTCATGAGCACGGAGCTAACTCTTTAAAAGTGTTTGTCTTTACTCCTTGAAGAATATAAGACAAACCCCACTTCATACTTTTGATACATATTTTAATAGCAGATAACTCGAGAAGTTGATCTTTGCAATTTAAACTAAGGCTTCTCTACCTTTGGATGTAATTAATGACAGACTTATCTTTCTATTAGTGAGTAGCAGTAAATTCAATCATGCTGACTATGTGATGAGTGCTATAGAAATAATTGCTCCTAACTGTTTATCGAGCCAGACTTTATGTTTATGTACCAATCAAAGGCATTACCTTTTAATGATTGAACGAATTACTTAACGAGCAAATTATCATTCGTGCCAGCATTATTATAAATTTTAATAAAGTGGGCAACATGTTGTCTTGCATTGCCCTTACCATCAAATTGTTAAAATTTTAACGGTTGGTAATTTGGAGGGATCTTTAGTATATCAATCCTTTATATATATAATTTAGCATACATATAAGAAAATTAAGCCGGAGTCTCTACTTAATCTTTGACAACCTCTTTGATGAGTTCTTTAAGTTGAGCAGCATAAATTGGGTTATTAATAGCCATTTGAATATCGCCTTTATTTTGGTCGCAGAAGTACTTTCTTCTTCTACTTGTATCTTTGGTAGGTCAATTGTTGCATCAATTGGTGGTTTTCTAGCCGCATTTTCCAACTTAATAATTAAATATGCAATTTGGGCATCTTTTTTCTTAGAACTTTTTGTAAGTTCTTCCACTATCTTAGTTAGATTGGCAATTTGCTCTTTTATCGATGTTGTGTTGGTCATCATGACAAACATAGTGCTGAAATTATAACTTGAGGTTGAACCATGGTGAGACAAAGTTGGCATATAGCTTGCACTTGAGTTTTCTCCTTTATCATCATATTTCAATAATGAGAAAAGGTCATTTATCTATAGAAAAAAAATCTTTTTTTTCCCTTTGTGCTATTGGAGGGACAACGAATTGTTAAGGAAAATGAATTGTTTGTTTATACAATTCTTTGATTGATTTGGTTTTTATCATAGCATTAGGACTATTATCGCTAGGAGAACTAACACGTGATGATATTGGAGATTGAGGTTAGTTAACTCGACGACAAAGGTCATACTTCTTAGAGATAGTCATTTTCCCCTTCTATGGTATCATCTTCTTCAAACAGTTGATTCAAAAAATAAGAGATCAGAGGTAGAGATTGTCCCACTGAGCGTGCAATTTGCACATACAAATTTTGTATATGAAAAATCAAACTAGAAAATTTGAGGAGTAAATTAAGAATGTTATTTAATTTTGAGAAGTGGATTATAATTTCTAAAAGGAAATTTCTTGTTAGAGAGAATTTTGAATCTTTGATTTGAATTTCGCAACAACCACGTAATTTAAGGGTTTTGTAGTTTGATCTTGAAACAATTATGAATTTGATGAAGAATTTTGGTAAAAACACCTTGATGATCTTGTAGAATTTGAAGAACACCTTAATGATCTTGTAGGAATTTTGGATTTGATAAAAAATTTGGATGAACAACACCTTGGATGATCTTATAGAGCTTGAAGAACACTTTGATAATCTTGTAGAGAATTTGAGTTGTAATTTTGATAGAAGTTTAATGCTTATGTTGTTAATAATTTAAAGTATGGGATACATCTTTATTTATAGGTATTTGTAGAGGTGGTATAAATATTATAAAATTTCATATCTCTAGTATTAGGATTGATTTTAACTACCTTAAATGAAATTGATTGACTCAATCATATCATTATTTAAATAAATAATAATTTTAATTATTATTTATTTATCATTATCTTAATGACATTTTTGAATTAATTTGATTGGTCATTAAAATAATTTAATTAAGATAATAAACAAAAATAATTTGATTGGTCTATAAATCTTTATAAATTTATTAAACTAAACTATGTAATTAGTCTAACTGAATTATTTAATAGATCGAAAATATTTATTGACCTAAAAAACAATTTTTAAAAATTTACATGTCTAAGTATCGTTTGGTTTATACTCCGGAATTGGAATTACAGTGAAAGAAAATTGGAAACGAAATGAAAATTATAAAAGAGCGTTTGGTTCACTTCAGACTTGAAATCAAAATCAATATTATTTATATATGAAAATATTTCTATAATTATTTTTTATATACTAAAAATTAGCATAGTGATTATCAATTATAAAAATTATTTTTAAATTTTTTTATTGATATTTATTAAAATATGAATATAATTTTTAAAGATTATTTTAAAAATTATTTATTATTTTAATAAAATAATTTTATTACTTCAAAAATATATTTTATTTAATTTATTTTAATAATATATGACAAGATTTAAATATTTTTTGGAAATGAGTAATTTCTACTCCAATACAATTTTTTTAGTCAACTAAATATTAGAAATCGAATCCTTATTTTTCATCCAACAAAAAAAAAATCCCACTAAAATTCCATGGAATAAAAGCCAAATAGGCCCTCGACCTTTTCATTTAGGGTCAATTTGGCCTATTTTGACCTTTTAGGCCAATTTAGTCCTCACCTTTGGATTAAAAGCTAAATTACCCCTAAAAATTATACTAACCCCGTTACTCTTTGACACAAGTAAATTAAAATTCTTTGGTAAATTATAAAATCATCCTAATAATTTAATTAGCTAACAAATTAGTCCATATGTCAAGATATTAAAATATTTATAATAAAAAAATTTAATATAATTTTATTTTAATATTATATTTAAGACTCAAATCTATTTATACTTTATAAATTTTTAAAAATATTATAAATATATTTTATTTATATACAAGTTTCATTATCCATTAGTAATTTATTTAGTTAATAAATTGATCCTTGTTTTATTTGAGAAGAAAAAAGTTTAATCAACAATTAAAATAATTTTGTTTTAAAAATTATATTTAAAATTCACATTTATTTAGACTTTATAATATTTGAAAATTTAATAATATACTAATTAATATACATATTTAATTATAAATTTGTAGTTTAAAATTTTAATTTTTTAATTATTTTTTCTTTAATATTTTTGTAAATTATACTTTAAAGATCAATTTATTTATATTTTTAATATGTGTGTACACATGCACGTGCGCACATACACATGTATATATCTATTATGTATGTATGTATGAATTTGAGTTTTAAATACAATATTAAAATAAAATATAGATTAAAAATTATTTTGTTCTTGATATATGGACTAATTTGTAAACTAACTTAAATATTGAGGATGATTTTGTAATTGGTTGAAGGATTTTTATTTACATGTCTAAAAAAAGCAAAGGGATGAGTGTAATTTTTAGGGTTAATTTCACCTTTTTTTAAAGGTGAGGGGTTAAATTGGCCGAAAAGGTCAAAATGGGTGTAATTGGCCTTTATTCCAAAATTTCATGATATAGAAAAAATTTCTCGTGAGACACGTACTACGTTCCAAAAGAGACAAACGAAAAGTCATAATACTCAACAACTTCCAACCAGAACAAATGCCGCCGGGTTCAAATTTCCTACCACACTTCACCTCCCTCTATACTCTTCCATCTTCACTTACTATCCAACCTACCTCTAGGTTTCTACCCTCACCACCATGCTTCCTCTCCTCCGCCGCCTCCACCATTACAACCACCGCCGCCGCTGCGTCATCCACCGCAAACTCTTCTCCACTACCACCTCACCTTCACCACCACTATCCTTTCCGCTCTCTCATCCAACCTACATGATTTGGGGCTCCAACACTTCCCTTGGCAAAACTCTCATCTCCACCGGCCTCGCCTCCTCCTTCCTCCTCTCGTCTCCACCGCCCTCCGCCACCACTTGTAAATTCCTCTACCTCAAACCCGTCCAAACCGGTTTCCCCGCCGACTCTGATTCTCAGTTCCTCTTCACAAAACTCTCGGCTCTCGCTTCCCGCCGTACTTCTCTTCCTTTCTCTCTGTTTTCCTCCAACACCGTCCTCAAGTCCTCACTTCCCGCCGCCAAATGCGGAAATTTCGAGGCAAATGAATTTAAATTCGGAATGTACGATTTAAACTTTCGCCAGGAGCAGAAGGTTTTAAGCAACGGAGATAATGTTTCGGAGTTAATTTGCAAGACGTTATTTGCATGGAACGACGCCGTTTCCCCGCATTTAGCAGCAGAGAGAGAGAACGGATTTGTGGAGGATTCTGATGTTTTGGAGTGTTTAAGAAATGAGCTGGAAGTACTTAACGAGGGTAAAAATGTCACACTTGATGCTTTTTGTGTTGTTGAGACTGCCGGTGGTGTTGCTAGTCCTGCTCCTTCTGGTACCTTACAGTGTGATTTATATCGGTATGTGACCAGAATGCCTTATTTGCCCTTTGTGTGTCTTTATGAGTTTGAATTTATTTGTTTATTTATCTGTTGAACATGGTAACAGGCCTTTCCGGTTTCCTGGTGTTCTTGTGGGAGATGGGAGGTTAGGTGGTATTTCTGGAACAATTTCAGCTTATGAAAGTTTAAAACTTCGAGGTTATGACATTGTTGCTGTTGTTTTTGAAGATCATGGCCTTGTTAATGAGGTCCCTCTGCTATCATATTTGCGTAACAGGTATTGATTATGGTTTCTTTGGAGTAATTGTTTGCTGAATTGATCTGGTTATGTTATTTGTCTAGTTTCTTTTATCCAAATGATTAGAAAATCACTTTCATAGTGTTTGGCGAGTCGAGGAACCCAAGATAATTGAATTGAATTCTGTTTAATCCATTCTCATTTTTGGAAAGGTCATGTTTGCTAGAATTCAATTCTTTCATCTTGAAAAAAAAGGCATTTTGCAATAAATGAAATCATGCAATAAATGACATGATTTTGCAAGAATTCAATTGATAAGAATCTTGCACATTATTCATTCGAAGCAAGGCCAATTTGTCTTTATGAGTTGAGTCTTACTGTTTTTGTTTTTTTTTGTTTTTTTTGTTTTTTTGGTGTGTGTGTGTGTGTTTTTCTAGGGTGCCCGTGATTTTACTGCCACCTGTTCCACAAGATATGTCAAATGACCTGGTGGAATGGTTTGCTGATTCTGATGAAATGTTCAATTCATTGAAGGGAGTAATGCTATCCGATTTTTTAAAAAGAATAGAAAGATTGAATGAAATGCCCAAGAAGGCAAGAGATGTTTTATGGTGGCCATTTACTCAGCATAGACTTGTACCAGAAGAAACTATTACTGTTATTGATTCAAGGTGTGGAGAGAATTTTTCAGTCTACAGGGTCAGTGTTATGACTCATGAATCATTATATTCAGACTTGTTTTCAACTTATATTTGTGTTAACTAAATGACAAATTCAGCTGTCTGCTAACCCATATGGTATTTATTTCCTCATTATTTTCTCTAAGTTTAGTGTCTTTTTTTTTTTTTTTTTATGCCTCTTATTGAGTTTCAATTTCTAGTATGAAGGAGCCATTTCTCTAACATTCCAAACTATTTTTCTTGTGTGTCAATTACAGGCCCAAAATATAATATTTTTTTTTTTTTTTTTTTTGCTTTTCACATCTGTTATTGAGTTTTAATTTCCAGTATGAAGCAGCCATTTCTCTAACATCCCAAACTATTTTTGTTGTGTTTCAATTACAGGCACAAAATAAAGAGTTTATAACTGAACAATTTGATGCATGTGCTAGTTGGTGGACCCAAGGACCTAATGCTGCATTACAGGTCCTCTTTGTTACATGTGAATGTTTCTCTATATTTTAAAATTTTGGTTTGATATTTCATTGCCTTTAACAATTGGATATATCCTATTTTACAACCTTAATTGTTATGCTTTATTTTCTACTCTTACTATCTATTTTGTCTTAATGTGCGGCTTTTCATTTAAGTTATTTCTTTTCAGCCAATTGATTTAGTCAATTTTTAGATGTAGGCATCTAAATGACATTATGAATGAGATTAACATAGAATTCAATCTGCAAAATAATGAAGTTACTAATAGAGTGTCATTTTGTGCATGCATTTTCTAAAGCTTTTTATTATGCTTAGTTCTTAAGACTATAATTTCAAATCTATATGTTTGCCACATCATACCTATAAATGGGAAAAAATGTTTTACTGATAAAGAGAATTTCATAAGAAAATGAGACAGATATCAGGACTGCATGACGTCTACCTATAAGAAGTGTATTCTAGACAGTTGGAGAATTTTCATGTCTTTGGGCTTTGGCATAGTCCCGAACTTACCCTCTCTTCTGCAATCATTTCTGTTGTTTTTCTCTTGTGACAAAATTCACTAACTGCATAATCACATCCGAAGATCTTTAATGTGGTTCTTTTGCTTAGGTGGCTTCAGACTGAGCTTGCAAGAGATATGGGCTATGCTGCTGGAAGATTTGGCCATGTAATGTTTCCTGAGAATGTTTATGAGCCAGCATTAGAATGTGCTGAGCTTTTGCTTGAGGGTGTGGGCAAAGGTTAGTTATTTTTCGTTCAACCCATGTCTTATTGTCTTGAGTCTCGACCCTTACTTACACATTCTTAAGGAATGATGTTGCTAGGATGTCTTCCTTCCTATTTAATTTTGCTTAATAAGAAATATTGAAAAATGCAAAAAGGTGCCACATGTTGTTTTATATAGGAAGCCATACTCTTTTTCATGTTTCTTTTGTTTTTCCTTTACATACTAGTATGGTAAAGCAGTTACCATTCTGACATAAACTGTCTTTCGATCTTGTTACATCATATAAGCATTTTGGATTGTGTTCTACCTTCTTTTACTGATTTATCTTAAATGTCAATTATGGGTACATATTTTCTTCTTTGGCAGGCTGGGCTTCTAGAGCATACTTTTCAGATAATGGATCAACAGCAATTGAAATTGCCTTGAAAATGGCATTTCGTAAATTTTCTATTGATAATGGAATCCTTTTAGATTATGCCATTAACAATACAGCTGAAAGATGCATCAATCTAAAGGTTTATCTTTAATTATTAACTTCTCATATATTGTCTGCTAAGTAGTACTATAAATTTGGTTTTATAAAGAAAATGGTGAGGTTAATTTATTTATGGAAAATCTTCTGTCTTTTCTTTCACATTAATAGTCAGCAGTAGGGGTGGCTTAAACTTTAAAGAAGGTATTAGTGCTGTAGTTTTCAGTCCCTACTGCTCTGGAGGTATAATTTGATCATGCTGTTCATTAAAACTTTACCATCACTAGAAGCATCTGTGAAAACTGCACTCAACTAAAATGTTATGGTCCAAATTGTACATGCTAATGATTTGAGCAAGTGAATTTAGAATTTGATGATTTAATATTTGTTTAAGCTCTGTTTTCAATTTTATTTTATGTCTAATGCACTCATAAGATGGTAATAATTTAGAGTAAAGATTTAAAAGAAATCCAAATGTGTTTGCATTTTATTTTTAAATGCAGCCGCTTCCTGATTAGAAAAAGGAAAAGAAAAACTATCAATATCAAAAATATTAATGTTTCTCTCTCTTAGTCAGATGCCTGCAAAAATGTGCAACTTGCTAGAAATGTGAGTTAGAATTAAATTCAAAAATGAAAATCAACAAAAAGAAATGTCAATGTCAAATTGAAATTATTTAAATGCAGAGGAAATCATTTCTATAAATTCCGTTGAGTCTTTGGATGGAGAAAATTGCATACGCCTTCAAAATGAAAGTATGTTCTTTAGTTTTTTTGCAAGATAAGTTGATGTTTTGTTTGCTTCCATGATCTTTAGCTTTTTGGGGATCTCTGAATGTTTTCAATTTGATTGTTGAGCATAAATCTTTTTGCTTGTGTTTAACGGTCTTATTTGAAGGTGCCTGGTTGCTTAATTAGAAGGATTCCTTCACCTCCATGGTTCTCTCAGTAGAATGTTTTCTTTTTCAAAGAAAATCTTAATTAGGTTTAGTTTTATCATTGTCAGCTTGAAAGTTTTAAAGTTAGTCCATATGAACATGCCATATCAATGAGGGCAGATGGTTTAAAGAGAGAAATTAGTTCAGTCTGCATCTTTTTGCTATTGAAAAACTTTAATTGGATCAAACGTTGGAACCTCATGGGTAAGATAAGGTAAGACAATTTAAAAAAATGCTGATGGTTTGAAGTTTTAAATATCATAATTTTTCAGTAGGTAAAATTCTTTGATATGGCCATTTATTTATTTTAGGATTCTAGTGTTATAAACATACTGCATGATATTTCTGCAATCTACTGATATTACTCCTGTTTTGGCATTTTTTTTGGGAGATTAACAGTGGACATGCTACTTTAAATTTAACTTGTGCACATAAATGCAATTTTTTTTTTTTTTAAATTCCAATATCTTCTTATTTTTCTCTCTAATACCTGGTCTTTGACTTGTTATCATAATACTTGTACAAAAAAGATAATTATTGCTCTAGGAAATAGCTACAAAGCACAGTTGGCTCCTGGCTTGTCTAGACAGTGGACTGGACAATGCCTAGGCTACTCTAATTCAGGTTGGTAAATTTGCTTGAGTGTGTCTGCATGTCTTCTGTGCACTCTTCTTTATGATTGCCATGAGAGGAGCAAAGTTTCATGTTTTTGGGATAGAGATCCTTTCATCGAACTGATGGTAACTTGGTGTGGTTTAATTTCAGGTATTAGCTCTTAAAGGATCTTATCATGGTGATACCCTGGGGGCGATGGAAGCACAAGCGCCATCATCATATACTGGCTTCCTTCAACAACCATGGTATGGGTTTCTTATTTTAGTCCTAGTAGCATGATTTCTTATTGCAAGATCCAGAAGTATAAAAGTCATTTTCAAATATGAAACACTGTATTGTAAAATGTTTGTCTGACAGACTTGAGTTGGCAAATGCATAGCCCCGTGGTTTTAAAATATATAATGTCATGCGTTGCTTGCCACATTTCAGCTTTTTAAGTTAAAAGGATGTATAGCCCCATGTTATGTTAAAAGGATGTTAGAATATGGACAATTTCTCCTGTAAAGTTAATGCCAGCTATCACAGGTGCTACACTTTTGAGCCGTGCAATAATATTTCTTCTAACATCACCGGTGTGATGACTGTTACAATTACATCCCTTAAATTTGCTCCATTGTTTCAGCTTCCTTTTTTTTTTTCTTTTTTAGAAAAAGACAATTCTACAACTGCTTGCTACTCTTGCACAGTGTCTTTTATTTCTGAAGTCAAAGGCATATGATATTAGTCGAAAGTGCTTCAGCAATGGTTAGTTAAAGATACACAATACTTTGAATAAAAATCGTCCAACTCATTTAAAGCATCTTTAAACTTGAAGAAGAAAAAAAGGTATATTGGTATTTTAGCATTTAGGTTGAATCTTAGACAACTTGAATGAGAGTGTGAGACAACATAATTCACTTGCTAAAACATATACAGTGGTCATGATTGTTAGATACTATCTCTAATAGTCAATTTTTGCAGCAATGTGACAATGTTTTAGAGCCACCTACAAGGTATCAACCTCTGTTTGAATTGATGTATGTTCTCATTTTTATGCCTATTTAGCTGGTTCAAGGTTGGAAAGTCTGATTTTGTTACTGGGGTAATTGGTGTGAGGATTACTTGAAATATAGGTAAAAGTTTGAAATCAAGCAGTCACTGTTTCAGTTCATAGGTATTCAGTTGCCTCATCAGGTAGGCTGTTAAGAGTGGTTTGGACCAACATAAAACTCTGGAAAAATTAATATTGTAGAAAGAATAATACTAAGAGGAGGTGATGTAGCTAGCACTTGTTGCCTGGATGCTATGGAAGGCAGATATTGTGATGCTTACAGTGGTTGAGACTTCTTTTGTACCCTTCTATGGGGGAGAGAATATGGCTGTAGTGAAACTTTGTGGTTATGTTAAGAATTATTAGTAACTGTAAGAAATCATAAGGGAAGTAATGTGAGGTGACATTTTAATGTTTTTGTGAATCTGTTATTCAACATAAACATTCATTTTCTCCTAGTTGAATGCATAACAGTTATTTTATGAAAAGATGAAAGAACAGCCTCTTGTTTTGGGAAATTAAGCAGTCATATGAGATAAACTTTTTAATGAGCATTAACACATGGGTGGGTGAGTTGGGTGGAGGGGGATTGGGATTGGGAAATAGAGGAAGTGGGTTGGGTTGGGAAAATTTACATATCATGCAGCAACTTGCATAACGTCTATGCACAATTTTTTTTCCTTTTTAAATTCTTAAGTTTAGAGATTACAATTCTTCAGTTCAACATTTATATGGTGTCTCACATTTTTCAGTTAAATTGATGTGCTGGCTCTAATTTATTTTTTTGACTTGGAAATTTAGTTGGTTTTTAGTGTCTTTGATGCCAAAAAATGCGATGTGCTTGTCATACAATTACAGTTTTGCATTAATGAACACTTACATTTGTTGACAAGTTTTAGTAGTCAGAAAAATAATGAAAGGAAGCCATGATTGGTTTAACATGGTTAATCATATCTTACTGTATTTTAACAGGTATAGTGGAAGAGGCCTTTTTCTGGATCCTCCTACAGTATTTATGTGCAACAGTGTATGGAATCTAGCCTTACCTGAGGGAATCATTGGAATGCATTCTGAAAGTGTAACTAACAAACCGATTGGTCAGTAAACATGAAATTTTCTGTTCTTGCTTTTACTCTGGCTACCATCTGTATTGTCACTTACAAAAGTCTCCTATCTTCTGATTTGTACAGTGTTCAACTCTCGTGATGACATCTTTGATAGGAGCAGGGACAACTCAGATCTTTATAGACATTATTCATCATATATATCACAGCAGTTATCACAATTTCCGGGAAGAAATGGAACTACCCATATTGGAGCTTTGCTTATAGAACCAGGCAAGAGAATCATTAGTTTTTGGTGTTACATTTCTTACTATATTTATATCTTTTTTTTCTTATAATTCATAATTGGGGTTCATCTTACAAAATTTTTTGTACAAGGTTACTTGATGACTTGTATCAAATGTATGACGTGGTTTAGTGAATGATGCAATTGCATGTATTGTAAAATTCCTGGATTCACATTTGCACAACCAGTGCATATGAAATGCATCTTTTGGGTGGTTGTGTTTTCAAGGACTCAATTGAAGTTAATTCCATCTTTGTTGAGATGACAAGCATCAGAAATCAATTGGTGATTTCTTGGTCATTTCCATTTTTTTTAATAATGGATCATCATATAATCTGAAGAAAAAGAAAAAAAAAGCATATATGTGGTCTCATGCACTTATTAACAATTTTTTATTTGCTTACAACATTTGGAAAACTTAGAATAATTTCAAGAACTTTCTGCAGTGGTCCGTTCAACATTTTCTGTGCCTTTATCTTTATCTGGTCAAAAGGTTTTGAAAATTTTTCTTTTCTGTTGGCTCTCCCAATTTTTCATTTTTTTGAATGTGTATTTGATAAGACACAATCACACCCTCAAGGAGTCCTGCTAACATTAATTTTTGACTCATATTCCTGCAGAAAATTATGCTATAATTGAAGTTCTTCTGCTTGACTGAAACCTGTGCATGTCTATCTGCACTCTAGCTTTCATGTTGGTGCCATGTGTTCAGCATGGGTTGCTGGCGTAAACATTCTTAGTGTTTTTTTTTGTTAATAATCTAATTAATTTTCTGCAAATTGGGCGTTTACTGCAGTTGTACAGGGTTCTGGAGGAATGCTTATGATTGATCCACTCTTCCAACGGGCTCTTGTAAATGAGTGCCGCAGAAGAAATATTCCAATTATATTTGATGAAGTTTTTACTGGTTTCTGGCGTCTTGGAACAGAGGTCAGTTCTTTTTCATTGAATTTCATTCTTATTCTTTTTGACCTTTTAAGTCTCTAGTTTGTGAATTTTACTAAATTTAATGAAAGTTTATCTTTCTTTTGACAGAGTGCAGCAGAATTACTTGGTTGTTTACCAGATATAGCTTGCTTTGCGAAGCTGATGACTGGAGGGATTATACCATTGGCAGCCACATTGGCCACAGAAGATGTTTTTAATTCATTTATTGGAGGTTCAAAGGTAGTTTATTGTAGCTGTTTATTTAGTGCCAAAAATCAACATATGGCTTTCTACATTGGTTACTACTATTTATGCTCTTTGACCTTCTTATTTTCCTATACGTATAAAGATCATCTGCTTGTCAAAATGTGATGGAGCTCATGTGCAACAACTTTTAGACTATTAAGAAAATGTTTATTTAATGTCTTGGATGCAGTCAAGTTGTTGGCTGAAGTGCAATTATATTAACTAATTTTGGTAAAATACTTTTCCTTGTTAAATTGGTCAACTTGCTTGATGTACTACCTCCGAGAGATTCACACAGAATATTATGCTTGTTTGTTAATCTGAAGTTTCAGCAATCTAAGTTTTCATATGTAAGTTTTTGTTATAGATTTAAATTGTTAACAGGTCTTTAATGGTTTTCACATAATCATATCTTGTTTACAAAGACCTTGTATTTTTGGTTTGATTGTCTTGCAATTATTTATGCAATATGCATGCTTGAGCCAAATAACTTTTCATGGTTATCTGGAAGCACAAACAAAGCACTTAAATCTTCACGATTTTGGTTTTAGCTCGAGGCACTTTTGCATGGACACTCATACACTGCTCATGCTATGGGTTGCACAGCAGCTGCCAAATCCATTAAATGGTTGAAGGATCCCTGCATGAACTTAAATATCGTTGCTGAACTAAGATTGCTCAGGGAGGTATGTGGATTTTATTTGTTTACTTCTGCATTTTTATTGCATATCACCATCAACCATCTTCCATATGGCAATGGCAAGTGTTTTAGGGTGACATTTTGCATAATACTCATCAAGTTAAATTCACCAAATTTCCACCATCTGTTTCACTTTTAGCCAGACCATAAAAGTTTGATTAAGAATGCAGTTATGACCACTTGACCAGAGCTATTGAAACTCCCATGTGTGGCATGCATTAATCAGAAGCCAAGTGTATTATGTGATTTTCATAAAAAGGAAGCCTTCAATTTTGATTTGGTGTCAGTTTTTTGCCAGAAATGAAGTACTGCTTTACCGGTCATGTCTAGCCTCAGTTATAATATCAATAATAGTTCAATTTTTTATGTTAAAATCAGAAGGTTTGGCTAGAAGTTTATATTTTTCACTTTGCTGGTTTTCATAATTACTGAGAAAGTGAATGCATGCACTATCACTGTTGTAAAAGGGATAAAATAGAGGGAAAACCAAAATCATAGGAAAAGCAATTTTCTACATTACTATCATGCATCAGCATATTCAATTCTAATAATATGTTGTGATATGAAGACATCTTCACGGCCATAATAGTGGTGTGAAAGTGTCTGCTGGTATTTGTTACAAAATCTGCTTCAATACTGTATTTCTTATCAAAATGCTTGTGCACATATTTGTTCCTAAGTTAACTGGCTTTCAAACCCCTTACTTTATAGGAAATAAAATGATAGTGCCTGTTTTCCCCTTTAAGAAGAAAGATTTGTATTTCCTGGATAAGTTTCATCTGTTATTTCCTACTCGCATTTTCAAGCTAAATTTCACATTGCATGAAAATGGTGCTGGAATCTGCTTCCCCTAGATCCCTTTCTGCCTCCCCCTTCGGAAACGAAGACAGAGAAAATAGGACACTGCAATATTCTTCTTTTGTTGTGGGATTTGTGTGTGGTTTATCAATTTGTCATCTTTGAATTCAATTTAATAATGCATATAATACTTGCAGTTGTGGAATGTGGAACTGATACAACAGATCTCATCGCATCCTTCTGTTCAAAGAGTGGTTGCATTGGGAACTCTGTTTGCTCTAGAACTACAAGCAGAAGGGAGTAATGCTGGGTACTGCCCTTGCTTCTTTTGTCATTTCTTATGATTGTATAGTATTACTTTAATATTTTGTGCTTCTTTTATTCTGGGTATTCTATGTTTTTCTGTTCAGTCTGTTCTCCTTGAACAGACCGCCCCACTGATTTAGTGCGTGAAATTGATGAGAAAGAAGCAGAAGCTTTCTGAGCTAAAGTTCTGTTCAGAACAGATAATTATATTATATGATTTACTACTAGATAATTGGACTCCTTGAAAAACTGCTTACACACTGATGTGTTTGTGAAACTTCTGACAACTAAGTGTATATGGCTCAGGGGCATGATAAACTTTAAAAGAATGCCCCTTAGTCCAGTGTCTATAATCATCACGTTCAATTCCCTTTTGTCAAGAATTGTATGCCTAATAAATAGTTGTTCTTATAGTACTTCCCTGGATAGTGGATATCTTTAAGACATGGATCATACTTCATTGGTAAATGATTGCTAGCAATTTGAGGTATAGACCTATAGCATATTCTAGACATGTGACAGGCTGTTAAGTTTCTGCAAAAAATTATCCATTCCAAGGTAATGCAATAAGGTCACATTTAGTTGTAACAAGTTTCTAACATCTGTATCATTAACCTTTAATTTATTCCTTTGGACTGAATTGATAATGGTTCCTCTCTTGCAACATTCACTTTCATGCATATGTACTTAGTTTACAACATAAATGCAATGCCTGATACTGCAGCTGATTATGTGTAGATATGCATCACTCTACTCGCGCTCTCTTATCTTGAAGCTCCGTGAAGATGGTGTTTACACGCGACCCTTAGGTAATGTGATCTATCTTATGTGTGGTCCATGCACATCTCCTGAGATCTGCCATCAGCTGCTAATCAAACTTTACAAAAGACTCGAGGAGTTTGAGCAAGTTAAAGAGCAGCAGGCATCCTATTAATTACAGGAAGTAATTTGTGCTTACGTTTTCCTAATAAAGGAAAATGAATTTTCTCCGGAACTGTTTATTATGAGAATTGCTTTTGATTATGGTATGCTATCTTGTTTTTCTTTAGTAGTTTAGGAGTTCTGTAACCAAAATCCTTCAAGTACTTGCTCAATTTTTCGTGCTTTTCTACAGATTCTGTTAGTCCTATCCTCGTTTCTCAGTTTGTCCGATCTGTTGGCTTTGAAGTTTCAAAAATTTCAAGGTTCTTTACTTTTCTTCGCTCTTTTATTGGAAACATTTATATTCTTTAACTTGAGAAGCTCAGGAAATTATCTCCTCACTTGGGCCAAAGTTGATGAAGGCCGTATGGATTCTCAAAAGCAAACCAACAAACAGAGCTGTTAGCTGTCTTTGTGGGGAGTCGTTGCTTTTCAAATGGATATTGGAAAATGCCAGAAAGATGATTGCTTTTACTCCATTATAAAATTGCTAACCACTTGTTAACTGTTGTATTTTTTTTTTTTTGGGTCAGTTGCGGCATTCTGCTATTATAATTGGCCTGGTGCATAAATTTTCCCATGCATCTAACTAGCACAGCTGGATGGCACAAGAATTTTTATTTGAAATTATTAAAACCTTAGGTCTTGCTTTGTTGGAAGTAATGAACTTTATAATGGAATGACTATTACATTCCATAATTCATTACCATACTTGGTAGATGAATTTTTTATGGTGCCAGCGTAATGGAGATTACAAATGGAATTCCCATTACTTTCAAAGCTGTATTTGACAATCTCTAAAAAACCTGTGTATTTCTCGTTACAATACATATTAGAAAAATTACAAAAAAATGCCCCACTTTTTAATTTTATTTACTTGAAAATCTCAACTTTTCATTTATTACTTTTATGCTCAATTTTATTTTAATATATACACCCATGCTTTATTTTATTTTTTTACATGTTCCATTTTTTTTTATTTTTTTTATTTTTTCTTATACTCTTTTTTTTTTCTTTTCCTATTTTTTTATTTTTATTTTTATATTTGTATATACTCTTTATTTAATACATATATATTTATTCTTTTTTTTTTAACTGTTTTTTTTATATTTTATTA
>CATIWO010133768.1:0-20224 GCA_949673435.1 Macaranga tanarius | reverse complement strand
CACTCCCGCCAGCCAGTTCCCACTGGATAGACGTGGCCACGGTTCCAGAACCGGCGGTTCTGGACCTTCTGGTTCCATGGTTTATGGAACCGGACCAGAACCGGTCCTTGGCCTGTTCCGGTTTTGAATCGGGTTTAAATTTTTTATTATTTTTTTATTTTTAAATTTTTTTTAAATAATTTAAAATATTGTAATAATTTTTAAAATAATTTTAATTAAGTCAAAAACACTAATATAATAAAAAATTAGAGTGAATAAATTTTAAATAATAAATGAATTAAAATTAACAATAAAATTAATAGAAAATAATTAAAGGGCTTGAACTTAAGTAATGATTCTGTTTTTTTTTTTTTGCGGTTTGGAACCGGACCGGAACAGCGAACCGGCCCTGGCCAGGCCTACCACTGGAGGCACCACATTATAGTTATTTTAAAAAGTTGAGACACTTGATTGAACAAAAAAATTGTTGAGACACCAAAATAGTAAAAATAGAAAAGTTGAGATACCCAAATAGCAAAAATAGAAAAGTTGAAACACTTGATTGAACAAAAAAATTGTTGAAACACCAAAATAGCAAAAATAGAAAAGTTTAGACACTAAAAATGTAATTATCCCTTTTTTTTTGGGTGGGTGACAACATTTTAAAGGATAATAAAAATTAAGGTCTTGATACACCCAATAAAGAAATAATAAAAAATCTCAGGTTGAAATATTCCTTTTAAATGTCAAAAAAATATATATGAACAAAAGAAATAGAATACATTTACTATTTAGAATTTATTTTGTTTTTTTACTTTATGTAAAACTTTTTAAGGAAGATCATGAGAGGAGTGGGAGATTGAACTCTTAACCTCTACCAATGCATTGACTCTGTGACATGACAGTAAACTATTAGTCCTAAACGAGTTAGGCTATTTAAAATTTAAATTCATAAAATATAGGCACAAAACATTGAATTCAACAAAACTAACCATAAAATGGTTGAATATTTAAAAAAATTAAAAGGACAGAATTAAAGAGGGTAAAAGGATTGAAAGAAAGGGATAAAAAAAGGATACACCACGAGAGAAATATATGGCACACAAAACACCAGAGAGATAGTGACGTGCAAATATTATATCTTCATTCGATCAAAGGGTACTCAAAAAGCACAACAAGATCAATAAGAGAAGAAGAAGTATTGTAGCAGCAGCAGCTGCAGAAGGAGAAAGAGAGCGTCGGTAGTAGAGTCATTTTCGAAAAGACAGAGACCCACCACACCATCTCCAAGAAGAAAATAATACATATATTCACATTGCTTGCTTCAGTTATTAGTCTTTTTCACGCATTCTTCTGTGTCTATATGTATACATACACAGAGATAAATTAAAAGAAAGGACTGAATCGTTCCTCTGGTCCCTTCTCAATTCTGTTAGGTCTAGTCTTCGTCTCTTCTTTCGTATTTATGTATAGCACTAGCAGCTATAGCAGCGACATATTTGTCCCTAAGATTGTCGGCGTTATAAGTAAACATTCACATTAATAAATATTAATATAAGAATTGACTTAGTGGTATAAGACTCGACTAAATTCATATGTAAAAATATTTTATAACGGAATGTCTCAAGTTCAAATTCTCAATTAATTTTTTTAAATTAACACATACAAATTAGTCTCATATTCCACAGGCATTGCACAAAATAAAAATTATTGTGCTTTATATATATATATAGACAAAAAAAGAAAAGATAGATAGATATCAATATTTCACTTTCTTTCATGATCAGTCTAAATTATTCTTTTTGGGTTTCTTTGCTTTTTTTAGCTGATTAATCAAAGAATCATTCATGCAGGGCAGCAGCTCATTAGATTATATATATATAGAGTCCCCGTGATCTGCCATGTATCTGCCATGTGCAGCTCTTAGCATATGATCGAGCCGTATATATTATATTATGTTGACGACAAGAAGAAGTGAACACGTAGCTGCTGGATACAGTGACCAGTGATCTTAAAGATTGATATTGATTCAGAGTAATATTAAATGTATTTGGCTAAAGATTTTACAAGTTCAAAAAAAGGTAAAGGGTTGTGTTGAGATTGGAGAAGGAATATGAATCTCCCCTCTTTGACGCCATGTTTTAAGTGGCTACATTTCAGTTGGTCACTTTTTTTTTTTTTTTTGAATGGATTTCAGTTGGTCACTTGGGTGAACCCTTATGTAACCATGGCAGAGGTGCAGAGCCAGACAACTTTTTGACCCTTTTTAGTTTTTTTACTGCACCCACCACTTGCCTTGTGCCTGTTTTGCTTCTCTGCTCCTTAACCTTTATTTATTATTATTATTATTATTTATTTTCTTACAATTTTGGTTTGGGAAAAACCCCTAAACTTTGTTTCTTTTGGGCTTTAGACCCCTCAAGGTTCTTTTTGTATACTTTAACCCCCAACTACACCAGTTATTTTTAACACCCTCATTAAATTAATGTTTGGCACTTGAAAAATACACTTCTTATTAGGCATGTAAAATCAATAATATAATGTAAAAATTATTATAGTAATCACTAATTTAACAAAAAATATACGACAAAGGCAAATTAAGGTGAAAATTAGAAATTTATCTTTTTTTTTTATGTCAAATAATTTTAATTTTTTCTTTTAAATAATGAAAATTGTGATATTTTTTTGAGAAATTTAAAATTTTTTAAAAATTGATTAAAAGATTTGAATTACAAGAGATAATTGTTATTTTAAAAGTATAAAATATTGTCAAATAATGAAATGTTTCTACATATTTTTTATAAGAAATCAAATCATCACACTTTATAGACCTTCCTGTCAATTTTTTTTGACTTTGGTAGCAATTAATGCTGCGAACTTGATGTAAAAATAAATCAGAATCAAAACTAATTTATATTTTGAGAATATCAGTAAAGACAATATCATTCAACTGGAGGTCTAGTAGTATGTATTTTTTGGTATAATTATTTTAGATGTCTAGTATTTATGAGACTTTTGGTTAATATTAATCAAGTTGGGTTATAAAAATGTTCTAATATTTATTTCTCTTTGTATATAAGGTTCTAATTATTAAATTTATTTAAAAAAAAATTAATTTTTTTACCATTTAAACTAATAAATGTTACTAGCTGAATATGTTTTTTTGTAGTATACACAAATACTATTTTTTAGTTTAAAATCATAAATTTAATATATTCTTTAAATATTAAAAATACAATTAATATTATTAAAAAATATTTTTAATATATCCTTTAATAATATTAAACACTTTACTTAATTATATTAAAATTAAATATTTCAAAAAATACATATTTAATAAAATGTATTAATAAATTAATTATTTTAAAAAATAATTTATAATTTGAGATGAATACAAAATAAATTTAATAATTTTAAATAATTAAAAAATGAAAAAATAATAGTCGAAATATTATCCTTTATGTTTGTTTGTTTCAGAATTTAAGGAAAAAAAAAAATATTGGGAAACAAGAAAGGCACCTAAAAGTACGAATATATACGCGCGGGGCGAGTCTACCGACACCTCATCCGACCGGACCGACACCTTTTTTTAATGAGAAGATACCCAAAATCAAAGTCAAATACTTGAGCAATTAGGTTAAGTTATTATTTTATTTTTATATATTATTTGTCACAAGATCAGGCGAATAATATCTTGGAGAAATCAAAAGGTAAATCTTGGAGCTAATTTGGAAGTCATGCTATGGTTGCTTTTTTTTTTTATTATTTTTTTATTTTTTATTATTTCTTTAAATTTATATCGTCATTTTAGAGAATTTTTTTTATATAATATATACCATATTAGTGATGCTATTCTTGGCATATTTAAGATGGAATTTTCAAATAGAGAATGATTTTGAATTCCAAGTGTGTGGTATTCTTTAATTAATAACAAATTTAATGAATTTTAAGCCAGAAAATAAAATTTTAGTCAACCTTATACTATCATAATTTCATGTCAATGCTTAATGAAATGTCAATTGGGAATAATTAGAATAATTAGAAACTAGTAAAAAGGAAAAAAGCGACAGCATGATTTATATGAATATTGTCCTATAGCATGATTTACATTAATATTGAATAGGACAAGCCCAAGTTGCTCATTACTCTTGTGATATGAGTTGTTTATTACTTCAATTTTGTTCTTAAGGAGGGATCCAAATGTCAAACTTTAAAAGCACATAACTGAAACCCATCAAAAGTATATTTTAAAAAAAAAAAAAAATCAACACCCTATAGGATCAATACTACGATTATTACATTGACAAAAACCTTGCGTTTTAAGTGCTGTTGGATTAATTGGAAGAGCTGTTTTTATTTAAATAATATCTTGAATTCGAATTATATAATTCTATCTAGTTGAACCGGATTATCAATTGGTAGAGCTGTTTTTGTTTAAATAAGGTCTCAAGTTCGAATTATATAATTTTATCTAGTTAAACTGGATTAATTAAAATTTAATGAATTTTAGATATCAGTAATTTGGACAAAAAATATTTTTGTCATTTTGTTATTATTTCTTTTAGAAATGATATTTTTTCCATTTTTTTACAATAGTTTTATTGTATATGAATTCAATTTCATTTATGTATTCATAGATGTGTGTGAGTAAAGATTCTCAAAATTCATGAAATTTATACATGATATCAAAGAAACGGAAAATTTAACATCAAATGATCATAAACAGATGTTTAAAAACCTAAAGAGTTAGACTATTAATGGAAAAGTTAAAACCTATCGTGATCTTGGACTTTATAAAGAAAGACAAAGGTGTATTTAGCAAATAACAATTAGTCTAGATATGGTGACATTTAAAGACATGAAGAATTGAGCTATTAGGGAAAAAGTTTAAGCTCACTATAGTCTTTTTTTTTTTTTTTTTTTTTTTTTTTTTGTTACATATGAAACTCACACACTTAGCTGTAACACTAACAGTATTAGTAGTGATCAACCAGATAACTACAAACATGTCACAAACTATTTTTTATTATATTACTAGCTATTATTATAAGCTGTGTTGCTGTATTCAATGTATATGTATATGTATGTGAAATGAGAAGTGTATATATATATATATATGTAATTGTACCAGTGGGGTTCGAACCCCCACTGGTGGGCAGCAAATGCTGCCTTACCACCCAGGTTAAAGTGTCTGGGTTAAGCTCATTATAGTCTTGAATCTTAGAAAAATAGGTTAAGGTGTATTTGATAAGTGATAACTAGTTCAGGTCTAATTGCACTTGAGAAGAATGTTAAAGATATGAATAAATTTCATATTAAAAAAAATATAAGAGAGTCAAATGATGTAGATAGGATGTTAACGGTAAGAATAAATTCCAGACTAAAAGACTCAAGTAGTGTTAAGTTTGTATTACAAATTCAACTCCATCCAATTTATATATTTATACATTCACAAAGATATACCCACAAATCTCAAGACTAATAAAAGTTCTACAATCACAATTTTAATTCTTTCACTTTGAACCCCCCACCCCCCCCCCCCCCCCCCAAAAAAAAAAAAAAAGGAAATCTAAATGTCTGCCACCACAGTTGTAATTTTATATACACATATTCTCTTAATGTGTGATTGTTTGTTAATGTAAAACATCAAAATATACCAAGAACTCATCATAAGGAAAAGAGAGAGAGAGAGATAGATCAAATAACATGGCAATAATTATAAAGGGTGTGGTCCCCTAGTGCCAAATTAATGTTGAAGTTTTGTTTAGGACCATCCCTACAATATTAAGCGGAAAGGATGGGAGTGGACAAACATAAAAGCCCAAAAGAAAATTTAGAAAATGGAATTTAATGAAGCTAACAAACCATTTACATATTTATAGGTAAAAGGGACATCTCGACATAAGTTCATTCTGCCTCTCTAATCTCTTTGGTAGTTTGGTTGCTGTCAATGCTAGCTACCAATTGATTTGTAATGGGGCTGAAAAATGTTGGACCCCTACAAAATATAACTATAACTATAAATGTAAATATTATTATATTATATAGTAGTTTCGGACATTAATGTTGATGATAAAAATTATATTTGGAGAGGGCAAATGACACATGGTAATAATAGTATTAGTCAAAAATCATATGCAGGAACAAAGCTACTGTGCATGTGATGGTTGGTGCATAGACAGTGTGGGTCCTTTCTCGCATCTCATTTGTTTGATGCTTGCTTTTGTACCCGGCTCATCTGCATCTGCATGTCAAAATGCTCTTTATAAATAAATTAAATTGATAATAGAATATGCTTCATTTTTCTTTTATTTACAATGTATGTTTTTGTTTTTAGTTCTTTTTAGGGTGAATGCAGATTTCAACTCTTAACTTTCATGAATTTCTTGATTTTAACTTTTTTAAATTTTCTGCTTCAAACTATTAATTTAACTGTATAATTTTTATTATTTTAGAATATTCATGATCACTTTTTAGAAATTACAAAAATTTTAAAAATAACAAAAAATTTATAAATTTAAATGTGTGACAACTTAAAGTAAAATTTTAAATGTATAAATAACTAGTCAGTAAACATTAGACCAAAAACAATATATTTAACCTTTTTCTCAATAAATTTTAGTTTCATTAAACTTCAATGCTAAATTTCACCAAATGTTATCTTGGTTCAATAATAAAAAATGAAATTACTATAAAAATGAACACCAAAGTTTAAGCTTTACCATTATATAATTTTCTTTGGTAAAAGTATAGGTGAAGAATAAAATATTTAATCTTATTTTCAATAAATTTTAATTTCATTAAGTCCAAATACTAAATCTCATAAATTTTTATCTTAATTTAGTGATAAAAAAATGAGATCACTTGAAAAATTAGCGCAGAGTTTAAGCTCCGCCCAGTATAAAATTCTATTTCTCCATTAAAAGAAAAAGAAAACAAAGTCCGTTGTTGATTATAACAGGACCAAAACCAGGCCCAAAACAAACAAACAAAGTCCAACACTGCGCGCATCCCTCACTTGCAAAAATAAAGGAAATACACCAACAACAGGTGGAATGAAGGCTATTCACATTTAAGTGACTCCTCAAATTTCATGCATGTTAAATTAGTTATGGGGAGACCTTTTGCCACCTTTATTGTTCAGTCCGAACTTGATTACTCAGAATCCTGAAAAAGGAAACATCATGCGAGGCTCGGGATGGTATAGCTTTAGATATTTCATAGAACTTAATGTAAAGCTCTTTGAACAACTTCACAAGCTACCTAAAATACATTGATCATGCAAAGTCAATATTCTTTACCTTGTATTGTCGTTGTGGGACTTCTGCATTTTGCTCAAATTATCAGTGTTTTGTCCAAATCTCGTCATCTTAAAGTCTAGAACCATTTTAACTTCAGACCCAATACTTTGTCCTTTTGATTACAAGATCGTCTCAAAAAAAAACATTAGTGCCTGTTTGGATGGACGTTTTGCCTAGCGTTTAGTGTAAAAATA
Organism: Macaranga tanarius; assembly: GCA_949673435.1. NCBI lineage: Eukaryota > Viridiplantae > Streptophyta > Magnoliopsida > Malpighiales > Euphorbiaceae > Macaranga > Macaranga tanarius. The sequence goes on along the minus strand of CATIWO010133768.1, from coordinate 12,750 downwards.
TCAACAACTCGTCGTTTGGAGGGTAGTTGGTAGCGTTTGTGAGCGTTTCTTTTGAACGCAGAATTCCAACAGCTCCAATTTGAATATGTTGGGACGGCTCACAAATTTTTTCCTTCCTCTACCTTTAATTATTTCTCAATACCAACCAATTCACAACCAACCAAATAATTCACAACACAAACCGATTCACGTTTCTTAATTTTTGAATTGATGAACCTTCAAATTCATGATCATGTATTTTTCTATGGTTAGACGGTGAATTATTTATAAATTGTTCCTTTACTTATGAATTTTATTTTATTGCGTAAATTACATATTTTTATAAATATCGACATAAATTTATATTTATGTGTTTGAAAAAATATTTAACATCATCATAATAATATTCAAATATACATACAAATAATATATAATAAGTTGTCCTTATTAGTAATTTCATATTGTAACAGCAACAGCTACAACAGCTAATCTAAAACACGTAATTACTAATAACAATAACTGTAACAACTAACTTAACCACAAGAGCAACAGCTAATCCAAACGGGGCCTCAATTTTATTAGCTCAATTGGATGAAGATCAGCTGATTCTTTGACTTGGGCGGGTTCAACTAGGCAAGCGCCTGATACTGGTCACTGATATCCACTACGGCAAGAGAGTCATACTAGGTTGCGAGCTTAATCATTCAGAACTTCATTAGATTAGAAACTAAAATCAGCAGACAATATTCATGCATTTTCCCACCACTTTCCAAAGGCAAGTCAGCATTCCATTAGATTTATATAATATGCCCGCTCCAGCTGGACTAGGTAGATGCATTTCCAATGACAATCTAACTGGAAACCGAAAACATTTCCCTAAAATTGAATGTTCAAAAGATAGCTGACAAAAATTTCCAAAAATATTAGCTTCAACTTATGGCAGTACAGGAATTTAGGTCACCCCCCACAGGAACACATATCATTACCAAACATCAGCTAAGCAAGCTACTCCATCTAGCCCAAAAGTCTGTAAGCACCCATGAATTTATAAGCGATGGCCAACATTGGCACAAACCTTATGGCTGCAACAGGTTTCCATTGTGTGCTAGTAGTCTTTATCTTGTATGCCAATTCACACACACTACTGCATGCTAAACACATAATAAGGAAAAGCACAGATCAATTTTTTCATGAGGCTTCACATCAGGTATACTGATATACCACTATTTAATATCTCATTATGGGAATACTCCCATATCATGTTTAAAAACAAAGGAAACAGAGCTGATCATGAAGTTTCTATTATTTACTAAGCGAACAAAGCACATGTTTCCACCAGGGAGGTGTGAAGCCCTAACCCATGGCATATTTCTGGGTCCAGGATCGAGCAGTAGTCTCGTACTTGGCTCTGTCGGTCTTGTACATGTGAGCTATCTCAGGAACCAATGGATCATCTGGGTTTGGATCAGTCAGGAGTGAGCAGATTGACAACAGAACCTGCACGAAAGAGAATACATCTTAGAACTATGATGTGAAATGAAGCACTGGCACTTCTAAAGGGATAGAATGTTTGTCTCCAACATCCTCCGTGTCTGACATGTAAGTACTTGCCGGAATATCTTATTCTTTTTTGTTTCAAGGACACACTCCTGACACTTACTCGACACACCATTGACACATTTAGCACATATTTGGGATACAAATGTGGGACAAATTTGAAATTTTAAAATTAATGTAAATAGCAATTTAGTTAACTAAATTTCTGAATACTTTAACAATTAACTCAAATTTTCTTAATAATTTTTTCAGAATAATTAATTATACTTTATAATGATACAAAATTTAAAAATTAAAAATTAAAAAAAAATGAATATAGACTTCGACTATAGATACAAAAAAATTATTAAAAGATTGAACTATATTTATGTAAAATATATTAGTTTTTTACTAAATTATATTATGTTTTAGTAATTAAATATTTTATGGTTTACATATAATAAATATATTTTTATTAATTGACGTGTCCCTCTTGTGTTGTGTCCTAAATTTAAGAATAACCGTATCCATGTGTTTGTGCTTCATAGATGCGAATCTAATGCTACATGTTAAAATACAGTATATTCAGCATCATAACAATGAAATTAGTAAGTTCTAGTCATTGCAGCTCGTACAAAGGCTATGTCAACAGTTTGTGTAAGATTGAAAAGAAAATGTAAATAGTAAGATGTCATTCCAAATTATAGATCAACAAAGGCATCATGAATGGAAAATAATAATACCTTGGATATAGTAAGAGCAGGGCTCCACTGCTCTTTGAGGATGTCGAGACAAATGCTTCCATTGCTGTTGATGTTGGGATGGAAAACCTTTGTACGGAAGGAAACCTGGATCATACTTCATTGTTAGAAGGAAGCTGAACTGATAAATAACTTCAAACAAGCTATATATCGAAAAACAAAATAAGCAACTGACAAACAAAAAATATGAGCCTCTCATTCAGCACAACTGAGGATGCGCTGAAATAAAAAATGAGAGCTCACATTCTAGGCAAACAAATCTACTGAAAGAATGGTAGCACTAGGCAGCAGTTGTTCATACACTATATCCAAAATATAAATTCAGACCCTAAGTTCCACACATCATAAACCCTACCACATTTATAAAATCCAAATAATTAAAAAAGAAACGACAGTAAACCACTCTCATTCATTTCTCTGATCACAATCAATTGCAGATTGTCCCACCACAGAAATGCCAAACTGCATACTCAAATCATTCTTACAAGCAAGAGGAAAGAAGACTTAAAAACCCAAGTGTTAAACAAAATAAACTATGTGAAACATGGTATAGAAGATAACAATTTCAGTTTTTATCTCTCTTTCTAAAGGACAAGTTGATTAATGAATTGAAAACTACTGCAAAACAAAAAGAGCTTGAATGTACCTTAGGTGGCTTGAATGGGTAGTCTGGTGGAAAATGAATTGATACAAGAAACACGCCTCCAGCAAATGGGCTATCAGCTGGGCCCATGATTGTTGCTTGCCAATGAAACATGTCATCAGCAACAGGACCTGTGAGAAGCAGCCATTCTTACTGTAAAATAACAATCTTTTGACTCAAATGTAAACAACCTAATCTACTTTTCACTTTCAGCAGCCTGGTAAATGACCAGGAGACCTCAACATCATGAATTTTACTGAGAATTAATCGACACAACCATGCAGTTCTACAAACTGTTCTCTAACAAACTAATCCCCTATGCCTCCTACCAGATAATAAACCCAATTCAAAAGTGTTCCCATATACAGACATGCAGGAAAGAGAGCTCGAGAATTGAGGGTTGAACACAAATTCAGCAAGTAAACAATAGGTGTACTGTGATAAATGAGTGAAATTCTCATCAATTTCATTCATCTTTCAGCTAAGTGCAGGTGAACTACATATAATCCCAAGTGTAAATTACACATTCATGCAAGCTTAAGCAAATTGCGGCAATAAAATACTGATGATAACACTTGACAGACATAATATGGCAACAAAGAAACGAACCAGCACTGCATGAAGCAGGAGGGTCACGCTGCAAGTCCTTCAATTCCTTGTTAATCCGTTTCGAAGCCATCACAATCCTCTGCAATTTCAAAAGCACATTAAAAGTTACAAACTTTTAAATATCAACTACCATCAGAATTAAAAAATAAATAAATAAATTCCAAAACATCAAAAAATATATATATATATCATCATTAGCTGGATTGAAATGATAAACTTCAGTAACTACTAAATTGTAAGTGTCGCTATAACTCAAACAAACAAAATTATTGCAAATATATATAGATACCCATTTCTCAAGCTACTTAAATCCTTCTGGGTCCCAATAAATAACATAAAAAAATTGACCATGTTGGAAAATTTTCATTTTTTTTTCTCCTGCAACAATCATGTTCACATCAAAATCAATAGTCCCTCCACCTTAATTTTCTCTAGAACCAAACAGAAAACCTGGGTTTTTTTTAAAATTTTTTTTAACAATCACCCATGTCAAATAAAGTGAAAAAACATTCACATGCCAAGCAACATAGGATCTACAAACTGGGTAGTCAATAAAATATAATTTCAACAACAACAACGACAACAACAACAATTATTATAAATTCTTGTTGGAAAACAAGAGATTAAAAAAAAAAAAAAAAGACAATTTTGAGGTATTAGTATAGAATAAAAATCCCATATCAAAAACCCAAAAATATTGAATTATTACAATTAAAATAAAGGAGTGATCAAGAATCAATCTTGCAAAGCCAAAGAAAATGAAACAAACAGTACTTGATTGATGGGTGTTGGGGTTTGATCAAGTCACCGAGTGGCGTAACAAATAGAAGAAAAAGTAATGAAGGGGAAGGAAAGGTGGGGGAAGGAAGCGATGCTTTAATAGTAGAATGCAGTGGTGGCGGTCACCATTTGCCACGTAATCCCCTTACTTGTCACCTTCTTACTTGTTTGCTTTTTTTTTTCTTTTTTTTTTTAACATTTGTATATTAATTATGAAATTAAAATAGTAATACAATTCGCCCATCTCCTATTCAAAACTTTAAAATACAGTTAGGCTCCAATTGTTTGTGGTAAAAATATTTTTTACTTATTTTTCTAATATTTGAGTTATAAAAAAAATAAGTTAAAAGAAAATAAATTATAAATTAAAAGAAAATAACTTAAAAATATGAAAAAAATAATTTTTTATTCTAAAAATTAGAAGTTATTTTTCAAAACTTGAATACCTATCAAATATAGAGAAAAAAAAAATACATATAATATTACATTTTTTATGTAATATTATATAATTTAGGAAAAAAATTTATTACAAACTAAATATCAAAAATATTTTTCAATTATTTTTCTAATGTTATAGCCAAACATCAAAAATATTATATTTTTCTAGAAATTGTTTTTTCTAAAAAATATTTTTCAGAAACAAAATATTTTTCTTGAAACAAATGGATCATTTTAAAATTCAATTTCAATTTTTATGGCAATTTTACTTCAATTCATTATTCCATTTTTTAACTCAAAAAATTTTTATATATGTCTTTTCATAGCTTATTTATGGATTTTTCTACAATACCTTGACTTGTGTTTGGATGCAATCATTTGGTTTGAAATCTTAGATTTCAAATATTGAATTTCAAATATAAGAATTTCAAATAACATGTAATTAGATGTTATTTCAAATCCTCATTAAATAAGCTTTTAAATCTATTATGATTTTGTTTCAAATCCTCAATAATATAAATCCATATAGTTGTCAAACAAGAAATTTGAACCAAATCCAAATTCATGGTCAAATCCTTTGCATCCAAACACAGCATGAAGGTATTGCTACCGTTAAAAATAATTTTTTTTTTTTAAAAAAGTTACATGTTATAACAGGTTAGCCCGTAAATTTTTTAACGTAGAATCAAAATATTTTTAATTCCATTATTTTTTTTTAACACTTTTCAATTTTAAAAAAAAGCCAGTGAAAATTTCATCAAACAGAAACCCTAACCCAAAAAAAAATTTAAAAGATTCATATCACTTTTTATGTAGCACCCTCAAGGTACCACATGTACGTGTTCATTAATCATAACAACCACGTGGCATAAATCAAAATTTTCATAAAAGATAAGTATATATATATTAATATATATATATATATAAAACTTTTGTTCAATACACTGAAAATACTTAGTACGTATATTACATAGTGTAAAAATATACAGATGAACCAAATTACAAAATGCTTGAATGCCATGATGATGAGGATGAGATGTTTGCACCAAGCTTGCCTCAGACCCACCTGAGTTTACAGTGCAAATACACCTCAGACTTCTATCTAACTATGTCCTGAAAACCACAATTGTAAAGGAATGAGCTTGCGACTCAATAAGCAATTGTTAATATAATCTATCATATAACACTTCTCAAGAACTAATTAACATGAAATAATTAAAACAATTAAAAGTGAACTACACGGGCGTGTCTCTCCCCGTGTAGTCTACTGGATAAAATTCACAGTTGGAAGATGGTCTAAAACACGGCCGTGTTTCAACTCGTGTACCTCACTGTCTAAAATACCATATGTAGACACAGCCAAGGACATGCCAGTGTCTTTGCCCATGTATCTCTCTATCCAAAATTGCCACCTCAAATATGCCCATGTCTCTAATAAGCATGTCATTTTTTGACACATGGTCTGAGACATGCCCATATCTCGACCCGTGTCTCCCTCCTGATAGCACATTTCAACAATTATCAAGCAATTCATCACAAATTCACATTCTTGTAACATCAATAGCAACATAGCAATGGCTAACATAAAGATATGGATGTATATAATTTATTATCTACACCTCACCATAATCATCACACACACCTTTTTCCATTAATTACCCATTTCAAGTAATTCATATCACATCTCACACCAAATCCACATTCAACATATAAATATATAAACATAATGCAATATATGCATGTTAGTTATCTGGCCGGAGTTCTCAACACACGTCATATGTTTCACACAAAACTCACTTTTATTTCATATTTTTTTCATATACAAGTGGCCATTCCTGAGACTATCTACCTAGCTCAGTCTCAAATCTCACACGTTTACATTTCTCACATGAATGGCCACATCTGAGGCTCTCTGTCCAGCTCAGTCTCATATCTCACAATCAGTGGAGGCTCTCTGCCCAGCTCAGTCTCTACTATCACACGTATTTTTCACATTCCTCACATTTAATTTAATCACCACATACATATATACATCATTCACATTTCATAACCATATTTCATTTTACATAATTTCCAATCAACATATTGATTCATTATTCACCATTCTCATAAACAATACATGTTAACTCATACCACATCAAATGGCTTGCATAATTCACATATATGGCGTCTTTCACAATTCACCACATCACACTTTCAAATCATGCATTCAGTATTCTCACCAATAATATATACAATATAAATATCATTCTTGCCACCATGAATAGCATACACCAACCAAATATAATCAAATAATAATAGTTACATGGGCATCATTATATATATGTATTATATTAATAATTACTTACCAATAATCTTCAACTCCTTCTCAAATAAAAGCTCCTCCTATTGAGTAGGGTCTCTTCTATCTTTTCCAACTCCTACATATATTTGTATACTAATTCCAACAATCAAACATTACAATCCACCCCAAATTCAGAAAGTGCAATTAAATACTTGAAGTTCAATCTAACCTAAAGATACACACACAAGCCCAATAACCCTTAAATTTCTATTGAAGCTAGGGTTATGAATGTACTACCAATTTCAATTGGAATTACTCAATTCAGATAGTTATGGAATTAATTATAGATTTTTGATGCAAATCGGGTAAAACAGGGCTGACTGCAAGAGCAAGAAAATGTCAAGCCCCGATAGACAACTTTAACAACAAAATCAGCTCAGGGTCAAAACATAAAAGTTATAGAGGACTCCTTAAAGTTTCCAAAACATCAAATCTTGCTCAATTTGGAGTTCTAATGCTCTAGATATCACCGTATAACCAACACACTAAAAAATTCACAAACCAGCCTATATACTACTGCTATCATATTTGATTCATGAAGTTCATAATACTTTTAAAAATTATAGACACATCCAATAATCACCAAATTTATACAGACTCTACATATATGAGTATACTTTTATTTTCAACTAAAATCATATAATTAGTATATGTAAAAAATTAATTATGGATTTTTAAGTCCATTCGAGTATAACAGGGCACTTAATATGAGCAGTAAAATGTCCGGCCCTAATAAACTCTCCTAGCATCAAATTCAGTCCCAGCTTAAAACACAAAAGTTATAAAAAACTCTCTGAAGCTTTTAAGGAATTCAACAATACTTAATTCAGAGCTCCATAGCTCAAGTCAGAGTAATAACAAGAAGACTAAAAAAATAAGGTAACATGACCCGAAATTGCAACTAAGAAAACTCAACTTAAACCAATCAATAATACAAGTAAAGCTTACCAATTTAGTCTCCAATGGATATATGACCTTCTATGGCTTCCTAAGGCAATGAATTGCTAGTTCAACAAGATCTAAAAACTCTCCAACTCTATCAAGAAAACCACTCTTCTTCTACCTCCTAATTCTCTACAAACCACACACCACAAACTCACACATATACACATTCAAGCCTTATACTAATCAAACTCCACCATTTGGCCTCCAAAGTCTTCTTATAATAATTACATATTAAATGTATAATTATCAACTAAATAATAATAATAATAATAATAATAATAATAACAATAATAAATCTACATAATTATCACCAAATATCCTTACAATATCTCCTTAGCTCCTTAATGAAGTGGCATTACTTCACATTAGCCCACAACTTCTAATTGTGACAATTCACTCTAAACTTTTTTTATAATCTAGTCTCTCTTTACAACTCAAGTACATATTTAAACTTAAATAAAGTCCATTATCTAATATATATAAAATACAATTCATACGTCATAAATACGTATGCTAAAAGGGCGGGTGTTACATTTCTTCCCTCCTTAAAGAAAATTTTATCCTCGAAATTTAATAACTCACCATCTTCCGGAAAAAGATACGGATTTTTCTACTTCATTAGCTCTTCTACTTCCCTTGTTACTTCTTTAGGTGAATGATAACATCACTTCACCTTTACTATTGGAATCCCTCTATTCTTCAATCACTTTACCTTTCGATCTAAAATTTCTATCGGTTCTTCCACATACGTCAATCTTTCAGAAATTTCTATCTCAGGCTTTTATATCATATGACTAGGATCCGATCTATATCGTTTCAATATAAACATATGAAATACATCATGATTAGATAACAATTGCCTTGGTAAATCCCATTAATATGCCAATAGTCCACCTTATTTATAGTTTCATACTGTCCTACGTATCTCAGACTCAATTTTTCTTTTCTTTCAAATTATAAAATTCCCTTTTTAGCCTTCTCAATCATATGAATTCAGCACCTAAAGGAATGAATCATATACATAATACTAAATATGATGTACATTATAAGAGGTTAAATTCTTCCCCTAAGCTGTCAGGTTAAAATATATCTCATCTTTAGATATATGTTAAACCTTAGACATAAAAGAACAATTGTTCCTATTTGACCAATATACGTATACTACACCTCTTCAACATACAAGTACCAAAACTCTCAGATTTAAATTTAATTCCTTTGTGACATATAGAGGCTATAACCACAAGATTCTATTCTTCTTCCAGTGCTTCTAGTTAGTTGAGACGCATAACAACATAACATGCAAGGATAAACATTTTACTCACGTCAAAATGAGTAATTTCACAAGAAAAATTGAAGCTTTATTTATAGATATTGCACGCCATTAAAAGATCCCAAAGATTATGCAAATTTGACAATTACAACTCTTACCTCACACTCATAATGTTTATCTAATTACTCATAAAATCATTTTCACCTCAACTATTGAAATCCTGAAACTCAAAAACATTTAAAAATAAAATCCTTACTCACTACAATACATGTCAATTCCATACAAGAAGAGTATAAATATAATCAATAAGCAATTTAGTACACATTATACGAATTTGATATCTCAATACTTTATTTAATGTTTTCATTTATTTCAACAATGGGGATAACATCTTGCAATAATTCACACTTTCACATCTCACTCTCATAGTTTGGTATCATTTACCTTGTTGATGGATACTTAGCTAATCATCTTATCAATATTTTACATGATCGATGGTCACAAAGCCAATAGACTTAATCAATTTTACATAGTCGATGGTCATAAAGCCAATCGACATATCAATATTTACTCCAAAATATAACCTCATTTATATCTAATGAACCAAACTCAAGTTCATAATATGTATACGCTTATAACTATAATTCTAATACCATCACAATAACTCATATACAGATCGCACAAAGATAATGAACAAATAGAATTCACATACTTCCTTCATTATTATTGTGAGTCTATATCATTAATTATACCTAAAAACTACTTACTAAATACTTTTCACCTCAACATTCAAATACCATCGAAGAGTCTTGCTCATTAATAAATTAGGTGCGTCTGGTGTACCAATCAATCCAAATGATATAATTATAAATTCATACCATCCATTTCTAGTTTTACCTACCATATTTGAAAATAAAATATTTTATCATTCAAAATTACTAATATCTCAGTTCCAAATCTATCTTCAAAAATACTATTGTATCTCTCAATTAATCAAGCAACCTTTCATTTCTCAATTACGAATAATTATTCTTCTTTAAGATATTGTTCGATTGCCTGTAATGATTACTTAACCTCATACTACTATCCTTTTCTCTTATAGACTGAATTGATGCCCCTCATGATGAATTATTCCCTCTAACAATTTACCTTTTTAAATTCTTCAAATTCTATTGATGTGTACAAAGTAATCAATATGGATACAATTTTTGGAATAATTCTATTTTAAATCTATTATTTGGTGCAAAAAAAAATTTGATATTTCATTTAGAACACATTAGGAAATTCTCTGATTATAAGTACATCCATTACTCTTGAACTAATCTTTATTAATTCCTCAGTATCGGGTAAGCTTCATGCCCATCTTAATCTATATGGAAAATAATTATAGTTGAAATCAAATAAATATGCACAATCTCTCTTTTAATCACTGTCTCTATCTTTCTCTGTCTCCAAATATCCATACCCACCTTCTTTACATACAAATCTACAATGATACTACAGTTTCATACGTAATCAATTCTTGAAATGATACTATGCTTCTTTCCAATTCAATGACTGTTGTAGTTTGCATATTAGTCACATTATTCTACTATCTTGAAATAAAATCTCATCACTAATTTTACTATCACAACATTCCAGCAGACATTGAAATACATATACCAAGTCCTTAATAATGCAAATATACCATATATACATAATGCATACTCATCCAAATGATCATCAAGTTCCAATTTGTGTTACAATACCAATTCCTTTTTCCTTACTCTCTTAGCTTCCACTTGGTTTACTACTGATTTGGAGTATTTTCTTTTTTGTACCGCTTTATTTAATTAACTAAGACCTTGCAACATTTTTTTCAATGATTAATCTCTAAATAAATGCCCCCGCTTACTACACTAGTAGCAGACATCAAGTCTAAGACCCCAACAATTTTTTGGATGGATTCTATCAAGCTGATGCACTGCTCATAAATTTATTAGTGCCTTTTTGACTTTTAAGTCTTCTATATTCTTTATTATATATTTTTTTCATATTTCATAATTTCATATCACAACCTATAGATCATAATTCATTAATTACACACAAGGCTTTATCATAAGAACCTAATGATAAAAGCTCAATTTACGAGAAATCTTCTAAAAATTCGACAGAACCTCCCCTAAAATATAGACATCTCCCTACTAAAGTAGGGCCAATCCTGCAATAAAATAACTATACTTCTATAAAAAATCTCAATTAGGGCTCAGTTGTCCACCACACTATAATTACATCTAACTGAGCATCACTAATATACTATTATTGGTAATATATGAGTATTGCCAAGATCATAATGCATTCACATTAATCTTCACATTTCAATAGCTATAGCTCACTTCATTTCACATTCAATCATAATTCAATATTCTCACAATCCATATATTTATTTCATATCATATCACATATCTTGCTCAAACAATGACACTGTATAACTAATTCTCTTTGCATCAGTATAATCAATTTAATTTAAAATTCTTTTTTTACTTTATAATTGTCCTTTGCTATGGGAAGATCACTAAGACTGTAAATACCTTTGCACCTTGCTCTTTCATTTTTTATAGTTCTCATCAATAGTGCTATCTACTTACTTTTGACTCTTTATTCTCATCTTTTAATCAATTTACTAATATACCATAACATGCATCTTATGGAGGGGCTATAAATAAAAATTTATTGAAGCTCATATAAAGCATGCACATGTTTTTGTCTAAACTTTAACTCTGATGACTCATTTGGCTGATGGGTTGAGCTTGATGTCCTTCCATCCTGACATGTGCAACGCACATCAACTATATGTCATTTATGATATGCATGATATGTCATGAATGCATCATGTTCTCATATCCTGAGGGAATCTAATCCCCGCTCTGATATCCTTTAATGCAGCACCCTCAAGGTACCACATGTACGTGTTTATCAATCATAACAACCACGTAGCATAAATCAAAAATTTTATAAAAGATAAGTATATATATATAAAAAACTTTTGTTTGATACACTAAAAATACTTAGTATGTATATTACATAGTGTAAAAATATACAGATGAACCAAATTACAAAATACTTGAATGTCATGATGATGAGGATGGGATGTTTGCACCAAGCTTGCCTCAGACCCACCTAAGTTTACAGCGCAAATGCACCTCAGGCTTCTATCAAACTATGTCCTGAAAACTACAATTACAAAGGAATGAGTGTAACAGCCACATTTTTATATGCACTGTCTATGCATTATATTATTGCAATATATTCAGTAGAGTTTAGAGTTTGCATATAAGTGAGTGTGTGCTTTTGGTAGAGAGGGGCTTATGTGTAATAAAAGTTTTGGACTATTTTGTGAAAATAAAAAGTTAAGGATTATTGTGTAATAATCCAATTTTCATAAGGGGGTGTGTAGAGAGGATTT
>CATIWO010133691.1:0-19905 GCA_949673435.1 Macaranga tanarius | reverse complement strand
GAATCTTTTAATTATTAAGTAGCTATTTTAAATAGAAAGTAATTATGTAATATAAATTAAAAAAATAAAAAAAGTGAAAAAATTCAAATAAATAATTTATAAAAAAAATAAAAATGTTAAATACAAACAAATAATTTATCAAATAAATTAAAATTTTATTAATAAATTATCTGTTTGAATTTTTTATTATTTTTTCAAATTCAAATGGCATACTTATTCTCTACTTGTAATAGCTCTTTAATAATTAAAATATTTGAAATATCCTATTTAATTGCAGTTTTTATAAAATTTTAAAATTTTAAATTATTTTACTTTGCAAAAATGTATTTATTTTTTATAAAGAATTTTATTTTATGACTTTGTATAATTATCAAACTCATTCATATAAATATATAATATTTATTTCTATTTTATAATCTAATATCAATATAATCACTTATCTAATTATTTATTTAATATTCTAAAAAATAATTTTTTTTTGAAAATAAATTATATATTTAAATTTACACATTAAATATAAAATATAACTAAATTTTTGAATATTAATTTGTTGCATTAAAGTAAATTTTAAAATACATATCCAAATAATTAAAAACATATTAATATTTATAACTAATAATGAAATCTACTATATCTAAGATTGTAAAAAAGAATTTACATTTTTTAGTTAATAGCTTGCAAATATTAATGTTTTTTATTTTTTACATTTTTTCATTTTAATATAAAAATTTAAATATATATTTAAAAATCAATATATATTGCATATTCAAAAAAATAAATAATTCATAAGATAATTAAACATACATAAAAAGTTAAAATATTGCATTAGTTGATAAAAAGAATCATTTAAGAGTAAAAATAGTCATGTCATTTAAATTACTAAAAGGTCAAATATGGAGTGCAAAAATCCCCACCCTATTTTTTTTTAAAAAAAATTGCTTACTCAAATCTGTTTTTGGTAAGATGTTTTTCTAGGAAGGCTGATTTGAGAATTAAAAAAAAAAAAAAAACTGATATTAGAAAAATAAAAGAACTAAAGTCGTGCAAGTATTTTTCTTGGAAGTTTCATACTTTCATCCACATCTTGTTAATATTTTATATTTTTCTTCGAAGACATGCCGACCAAATAATGCATTTTTTATTTCCAAATGAATTCAGTTAAAAAAAAATTGACTATAAAACAAGCAAACAACAGCTAAAGTCTTTCACTAAAAAATTTAGAAGAAATTTCCATACAATTTCGCTAAATCAATATTCAATAGCAAGAAGTTTGAAGCACATCTTCTTAGACTATTTCATTGTCTTTTCTGTTTGAAATTTACATATCATTTCTCCTTCAGATCCAAACTTAATCTCCCATTTACATTTCTCTTCTCTGTGTCCATTTTCTTGTTTCTTGTTTGGGATCATCGTAGAAATGGCCGCTTCTTCTTCATCAAAAGATCCAGAGCAATATGATGTATTTATTAGCTTCAGCGGAGAAGATATACGCTATACATTTCTCAGTCACCTCCTCAGTGCAATGAAGCAAAAAGGAAATATCGACGCTTTCATAGATACAGAGATCCGAAGAGGAGAAGAGATCTCAGCAGCCCTCATAAATACAATCAATAATTCATATATTTACAGTCATTTTCTCTAAAAACTACCCGCATTCCACTTGGTGTTTAGATGAATTAGCTCAAATATACGGCTGCTACCAAAAAAGGGATAAAAAAATTCTGCCTGTTTTCTATGGTGTAGATCCTTCGCATGTTCAAAATCTGGAAGAGGATTTTAAAAAAGCTTTCGACCAGCACAGGCAGCAATTCAACCGCTGTTTGAAGAAGGTCGACAACTGGAGCGATGCTTTGAAAAAAATTAGCCTCATGTAGGGCTGAGCAAAAAAACCCGAAAACCGAATAACCGAACCGAACCGAATCGGTCGGTTCGATCGGTTATATTTAGGTTTGGTTTGGTTTTGGTTTTGAAAAATAGATAACCGATTGGTTCGGTTCAGTTTCGGTTTTGAAGTTAAAAAATCGAAAATAACCGAACCGACCGACACCTATAAATATTTAGTATAAAAATATTAAATAAAATATATTAATTAGAAAAAATTATATATAAATATTAAAATTATAAATAAAAATATTTTTTAGTTATATAATTAAAAAATATGCTTAAAAAAATTATAAAATATTAAATAAAAAATAAAAATTGTATTTAAAAAATAAATCGGTTAATCGACCGAACCGAACCGAGTCGGTTCGGTTCATTTCGGTTTTTCTCTGGTTCGGTTCGGTTTCGGTCAGAAGTATCCTTGGGTCGGTTTTGGTGGTTCTTTGACCGAACCGACCGATGCACACCCTTAGCAACAGCAAACAAAATTTCACCAAACGGTTTTTATTTATCAACTACCAGCTATCAATTAACCGCAACAGTTATCAGCTGATATAAACAACTGAACCAAACATGTCCTAAGTCAGGCTCCTACATAAACATTTTCTCAATCATTTTCCCAATAAGAACTCCATTTTTCCTCTTATATATAGCACCTCTCTTAATTCATGGACTATAAAGGATTTTTTTTTTTTTTGTTATTATTAACATGTTTTTTTGGCCAAGAATCATTCATCACTATGAATGGCCTTTTCTCCGTTTTAAAAGTGAAACAATTAGCTGAAGTATTAATTAATTATATATGTAATTAAGCTAGTGGGACTGGTCTAGTAATTTTTTTTTAAAAAAAAAATTATAAAATATAACAATTTAAAATTATATAGTCTATCAATATTTAAGTAATTAAAAATCAATAAAATATCATTGATTGAATTTATCATTAACCTCTCACTTATATTATATATATTCAAAATGATATAAAATATTAAAGTATTAAAATGAATATTTATGAAATTGAATTAAACTATTATTTCTAAGCACATGTTAGGGGTGTTCATTTGGTCAGTTCAATTATGGTTTTTCTAACTAAACCGAATTAACTGAATCAAAATTAATGAAAATTAAACCGAACCAACTTAGAAAACCAAACTAAAAAAATCAAAATTTTTACAATAAAAATCGAATTGACTAAATCAAACCAAAATTTTAGAAATATTAATTATTTTTATATTTTTATATTAAATTATTATACTATTTTAATAAATTCAAAAAATAAAAATAAAAATTCAATTTATTTGATTTACCGAACTTTTTAGATACAAAATTGAAATGAACCAAATTTTGGTTCGATTTAGTTCGACACTGAGAATTAAAAAATGAGAAATACTCAAATCGAATCGAACTCGAAAGACTTGCACACCCCTAGTACATGTCCATTTATTTGTGAAATAAAATAAGACATAATACATCCACAGCCCCCTGTACTTGCCACATTTTGTCAATTTGACACTTCTACTTATAGTTTTGTCATTTCAACATATGAACTTGCATAAAATGTAATTTTTAAACCCATGTCATCACATGTGGCATGAAATAGCGAATCAGCATGTGTCATATTTTAAGGGTTTGACTGATCAAAACATGCAAATAGAGGTGTCAAACTAACAAAAAGTGGCAAGTACAGAGGATAGTAGATGTATTATGTCATTAGATTAGTGCATTTTAGTCAAAAAATGGTAAATTTAAGTGTTGAAATAACAATATTATAAGTTAATAAGGTGTTAAATTGACCTATTGTGCTAAGTACAGGGGCTGCGGATGTATTATGTCATAAAACAAAGTAAGATTGGTTCATTATTTAGACTTTAAAGTCCCAAGAAAATCAACGGCCTGGACTGGATTAGATTAAAGTTGATTCTAGATTAAGAAAGACAAGAAGAAAAAACCCTAATTTCACCAATTTTTATATAGGCAAGAAAAAAAAAAAAGACTTTCCTTTATTCCATACCCTGTGCTGTGACCTGTCTTATATATATATATATATATATATATATATATATATTGATATGGCTGTTCCAAGAACATTAATGTTTATCCTTTTCTCTCTCTCATAATTGCCTGTCTTCTGAGGTAAAAAGAGGAGCACAACTTAACACCAAACAAAAGCACACAAAAGGAAGGTATGGGGAGAGCTCCTTGCTGTGACAAAGCTAATGTCAAGAGAGGTCCATGGTCACCTGAAGAAGATGATAAGCTTAAATCTTATATAGAGAAGCATGGCACTGGTGGCAACTGGATTGCTTTGCCTCAAAAAATTGGTATACATATATATTTATTCCATATTTAGTTATGGGTTATTGTTCTTGATTTCTTTAATTGAAAAATGAAGTTTAATGAATTGGGTTATTTGCATACCATGCAATTATATATCTGTATATATAGTTCAGAGTTAAGTTTGTTTGTGAATCAGGCCTGAAAAGATGTGGCAAGAGCTGCCGTCTTCGATGGTTAAATTATCTTCGTCCAAATATTAAGCATGGAGGCTTCTCTGAGGAAGAAGATAACATAATTTGCAGCCTCTACATCAGTATTGGCAGCAGGTAATCATGTTTTATTATATACATATATATATATATATATATATATATATATATGTCGAAATTCATATGTTCCTAATCTTATGTTCGGCCTACAAGAATCTCTACAAGATCATCTTCTAGCTAGGCTCAAGTTTGATTTATAATCATGTCAGTTTGATTGCATGTACAGGATCACTGTAATGGCTTTGTTTGACCTATGCGTACACAGAAAGATTATGTTTACTTTAGGCTACTTTATTGACCTGCTTATATATATATATATATATATATATATATAATTGCTTTGTTTGCATCAACAGGTGGTCCATAATTGCAGCACAATTGCCAGGAAGAACCGATAATGACATAAAGAACTACTGGAACACAAGGCTGAAGAAGAAGCTCCTTGGTAAGCAGCGGAAAGAGCAACAAGCTCGAAAGGGTAATGGCCTAAAGCAAGATCAGTTGAAGAGAGGAAATGGCAATTCAATAATGGTTGCTTCAGCTGGTAACTTTAATGATCAAAACACTTATTGGCCGGAGTTGCCTATGCTAGCTCATCCCATATCATTCTCAAACCAAGAACACAGCTTCGATGACCATGCCTCTATCAGGAAACTGCTTATCAAGCTTGGAGGAAGATTTTCTAATGATGATCAAATGATTCAGAATTTGACGAATCCTCATCAATTCCCCAATGAGATATCCTACACTCAGCAACTTTATGATCAGACCATTAATGCCTCTTCTTCTGCTTCAGTGGAGGGCTTAAATAATAATGCTAGTGCTCAATTTGCTCAAGCACAGTACAGCAATATAGATTGGACCGGGTTACAAATGTTACAAGGACAAAGCAATCTCCATGGAGGAGGTGAGGAAACTGTGACATATAATGACAGCAACAACACACAAAGATTGGATGGACTGGAGTTTCTACTGGGCGACGAAATGTTAAGTGATAGAGTTGGCTCCATTGGTGAGATGAGCTCTTTGATTTATCCTGCTGTTGCTTCGAACTGTGAAGAGATTCAGCAAAGGTTGCTGCAAGAATGTGCTAACTTTGATGTGTTGAGGTACCGGCCTGGACAGCTATAATGGTATAAGTTTTTTTTTTTAGCCAGATAATGTTATAAGGTTGTGTACATTAATACTATAGCTAATTAATTATATAGACTTGTGCCCAATGGGGAAGGTGGTGTTGGAATCTCTTAGAAACCCTAATAATCATATCTCTTGTGATGTGTTTTGCATTAATTTCCTATTGATAAAAAGTAAAATAGGTCTAACTAGTTTATTTTGTGATTTAGTTCTATAGATGTATTCCAGAGAGTAATAATTAGAGTTTCTTTTCATAATTTTTTTATAAATACATTACAAGAACTCCTAACATATATTCTGACTTAATAAGTATTGATCTATACTCACACATTTGAATATATGAAATACAAAATTAATCTTTTTGTATTAAAATTTATTGTAAATAATTTATTTATCATTTTATTTTTTAAAATTTTTTCAATATACAAATACCAAAAAAATTTCAGTTCCTTAAAAATCTACTGTAACATTAATGATGATAGGAGACAAGCATATATGGTGGATGAAACAAAATGTAGTACAACTAAGTACACTTTTGGCAATTATACGTTTTTTTTATTGCAAAATATTTTTAAAGATTGTCTAAACCCTGTCTCTTACGAGTAGTAAAAAGTGTAAATATCAAATGTGGAGGTCTGAATTTAATTTCTCACCCCTCTAATTTTTTCCATTATAATAGAAAATTAAATAACTTCAGTCAACTCAAAATCTTTTTTTAAAAAAAGCCTTTTAACCTTGCTAAGAGCTGAAATATTTCCTAAAATTCATTCCATAACGGGCTACATATAGCTTCCTAGTTCTCACATACATGGACATTTGTTTTTAGTCGAATCATGAGCTTCAATGCAGAATTTATAATTTATAACTTCAAAGATAATTTCTTTTTTTTTTTTAATTTAAACTACTGGTATTTAAAATCTAATGCATTATAACTAATCTAATTTGATTAAAATAGAACCATAAAATAATGAAAATCTTCCAATATACAGTTTTAGTATATTGGAGCGGAACCATCGTTAATTATTTCATGCATCACTATGTTGTTTCCAAGTTTGGCATATATAATCCTTAAAACACTATATATTTTCTTGGTAGATTTCAAATGTTGAACATTTTGAATTTCCAGTTAAATAAGCAATCACCCAGCGCTAATTATTAAAATTTTATAAAGCTAGGCAGTAAATTCCTTGACTCTACCTCTACTAATGCTTAATCAAATAATTCATAACCAAGAGTTCGTTTGAATTAATTAATACAATAAATTTAGTCACATATAATATATGCTCAAAAAGGTATATGGCGGCTAACGATCTTGACCTTGGAAATACATCAACCTAACCATTTACCTGCTTCTTTATACACCCTTTCAACACTGTAAAAAAGTTATCTTTAATAATTCAAATCTTCCATATATTTTAAAGTTTCTTTTTCTTCTTTATATATATCTTCTTTGTACCGTTGCATTTTCTACTTTAGTTAGGTTAAGATGATGATATTAATTAGATATGCTACATGAAAATTGTATCAGTATTTTCAAAATGTCAGCTATAGCTGCTCATTTGTTTACTTAACAAAGTTAATTTTTGACTGGCAATTACTGATACAAAATATGAATACATTATATATGTTCCCAACTTATAAATGGTTTAAGAGTTTTGCATGTTTCATGTTGTCCGAAAATGGATATTCTCAAATTCACATGTTTCACTGACCCTCTCATCAATGATAATAATATGAAATAAACAGCAATGAAGACGTTTCAAACTTATAATCTTTTCTTTTTAGGCTTCATTAACAGGAGTTAAATTCCAACTTCCAATTCTTTATCTATAAATCAATTCATGTTGAAAAATAATGATATGAAATCTAACTTTTGATAATTTTATTTTTTTACTTTTAATTTTAATAAAAATACTTTAAATTTATCAATTTTTTACAATTTTAACATAAATAATATTGAATTTAGTTAATCTATCAATCAAAACTACTGAAATTATAATTCAAAAATACAATTGGATTCATTTTAATGTTAAAGTATAAATACATTCTTCATTATCGTATTTAAATCTGAAAATCAATAAAAATAAAACAAAAAGTAATTTATAATTTCTACTACTAATATGCTATATATTTTATAACCACATCAAAGTGTAAAATTGTTCAAAAAGGAAAACTCTTTTTTTTTAACAATTTAACACTTTAATAATCACTCTAGTCTATCGACACTGTATCCAATTGAATATTTAAAAAAATAATACGATACTATAAAGTGCATAATTGTACTAAAATTGCCAATACTTAACCAAATTGAGATATTTTTATTAAATTTAAAAATTTTAAATAAATTTATAAAAATTTACATTTTTGTTTAATTTTTTTACACGAATGCACCTAAGTTTACTTCAATATATTAGTTTCTCCAGGTTGCATAGAAAAGAGATGCATTCTTTTAATTGATTCCTGATTTGCTTGGCCTTTATGGGAAGGTCAAATAAGTTTTAATCTCATAATTCTATACCATTCCTTTGGCTGAGTAAAAGAGCAGCATACATAATAGTTGTTTACAGTTGTGAGATTTTTGTATGTATATATATATATATATATATATATATATATGTTGACAAATTTTTGTTTGGTAAGCGATATTGGTCATGATTTGTTAAAATTAGTTGACAAAATTTGAAACTGAGTAGCTATTTTTGTCAAGCTGCTGGACCCCCGACTAGTATCAGAATAACAAGTTAACAGCACTTTGATTCAACTTGTGGGAAAATTTAATTACAGGCAGCAACATAAAATCATTAGTTCTGGCGTCATCAATATATCATATGTTCTTTGCATGTATGGAAAGAATTTGAGCAGCTAAATTTTGAATTTTCAGAGTGCACTTTTCAACGAAGAAGGTTATAATAGTTTTAGACCTTAATGGGGATATTTATTTATTTTTTTAATTGGGTCAAATGATCTAAAAATCGATCCTTCCTTTATAAATTGAGATGACATATTTTGAATTTTGCACTTCTGAATGTCTTCGGAGAGAATTACCACTTGACTACTTTCATTGGTTTAATTAGAATAAGCTTTAACTGTGCGTCTCTTACACTATATTATGAAAATTCTATAAGTATGTTTGTGTAGGGGTGTTCATCGGTCAGTTTGGTCAGTTTTTGAGCATTTTTCTGACCGAATCGAATTTGAAAAAATCAGAATCGAACCGAATTAGGTCCAAAATTGAACCAAACCGAACTTGTTGGTAGAAAACCGAACCGGCCGAACCGAACCAAAAATTTTAAAAATATTGATTATTTTTATATTAAATTTGTATATATTTTTAAAAAATATTTATAAAAATTAAAATAAAAAATCGGTTATTTCGGTTATCTCGGTTAATATAAATTTTTTTACATAAAACCAAACCGAACCAAATTTCAGTTCGATTCGATTCTAAAAATTTAAAAATTCTAAAAATACAAATCAAATCAAACCGAATAGAGTCGGTTCAATTTTCGATTCGGCCATTTCGGAGGGCATGAACACCCCTATGTTTGTGGCTACAGATTTTCATTTATCTTTTCCTTGTCAAAAATAAAAGAAAAAACATCTATTATTTTGCCGTAGATTGAGAAATATAATGATATAATTCCCTTTAAAACATTAATAGATCAAGGTGATCCTTATCTTCCTCTTTCTTAGTTAACAATAAAAATTTATTTTCTTAAGATAATGTAAAATTTGTCAAATTATCATGTGGCATAACACTCTAGTATGACAATGAATTAAGATGAGTAAAAAATGTTTAAAATATTAAAAAAACATAATTACTTATTTACTTTAAATGTATTTCCCTGTGTTAAAAACAAATAATGTATATCTTAAATTTATTTTGTCACTGTGTATATAGATCATTTATCCAGCATAAAAATATAGTTTTTATATTATCTTAATATACTATTCTGTCATGTGCAAGTACTAAATATGTTTATTGTTTTATATTTATACATAATATTTTCCCATTTATCCCTGTAAAGTTAAAAGGAATATCCTAACGAAGAACAAACATGACAGAACAAGCTCCAAACAAAAGACCAAGAGTTTCAAATTTTGACGCACTAAAAGCACATTCCCTCAATTTAATGGCCATAATTGATACTAAAAAGTAAGGCTTTTGCCAAGAAGCAACCCCCAGCCCTGACAACAGCCAAACGACGACTAAACTGTGTCATTACTTGTTTTGATTTTATTGTACATGCTTTTATTAAATTAATATGACATTTTTAATTACAAGCAATTGAATTGAATATTTATATTTAATTTGTTTGTTTATGTAATGATAATGATAGTGACACTCACTAACACGATAAAATTCTGCTAAATTTGTCCTACTGTTAGACCTGTCCATCTTGTGCTTATTATAAAAGTAATGAATTTGTTTAATCATAATTAACCTTATTTATATGAGCTGAATAATAAATAATTTAAATTTTGCTTCCGAGTAGAAACATATAGCCACCGTCGGTGCCATTTTTATTAAAGATTTCAAGTGGGATAGGATGATGACGCTTCTCTCTTATTTAAGTTTATAATTGGGTGGCTGGCTATAATTTTTTTTTTTCTTTTTTTCGTTAATTTCATTGATTTTTGGCTTAACATATATCTGAACATGATTCAATCCCGATATACTTCACAATGAATTATTCACTTTTAATTACATGAATTATTATAATTATTCATTGGATTATGATATATGTTTTAAATATTTATTTTTGCCTAGTAAAAATTTACATATAATTTATTATTTATGTGTGTATTATATTTGATTATTTGATTTGTAACACACAATATGTATGTAACATATTTATGAGTCAAGTGCAAAATATTTAAAAGGTAAATCATATATTTAACTAATAGTTGAACATAATTTTTTGGATGTAAATAAATATTTTAAAAATACTAATCTGATAAATTGATGAAAATAAATTGTCTATATTGAAAATATTATATTAAATTATTAAACATATAATATATATTTTAAATATTTTACATTACTTAAATGAAAAAATAATTAATATGCATACTTAATATCATAGCACATTAAAAAAATATACTATTGGGCCAACCTATTGAGTCCAGAATGGGCGGCCCAGAAACAGCAGCTGAAATGACTAATGTGCCCACACACGGAGCCGCTAAACCCTACAGAGCAACGGCAGAGAAGTGAACCAGAAAGGAGATGTGGAGAAAGAGAAACTGAATTACCTAACAACCTAACGGTCGACCTCATCAATGGCGGTTTCTGCGTCTTCATTATTTTGTTTAAATCCAAAGATTGAGGTACGCTTTCCTTTTTTCCTCTGGCGTTGGGTTCTGTTTCAATTAGACTCTTATTACCTCTAATTTTAATTAATCCCAAATTTTTGAAACCCTATCCCTCTTCAATTAGCACATCTTCTCAAATGTATTATACTTCAATTGAAGTGCTTAATTTTGAAGTTAATCAAATAAAGTGATAGAACAGATTTTTCCCTTTATGCAGATTAAATTATATAGAAACCAGCCTTGTCAATTCCATAGATGGCCAGTGCTCCACGCACATCCCCAGTTATCTCCTATGTGTTACAAGAAACTGATAGCTAAGGCCCAGCTTGGCGAACCGAACAGAGTCAGCTTGCAATTGGGTATTGCCAAGGAGAGAGTGTGGGAGGCAACCCCCAATCCTGTGAAAGAGTTTCCATGGTCAGAGGCGGCCGATATGCTGCTGCAGCGATTACTGGTTACTGGAAAGAAGGCTCTGAAATGGTCTCTTATAACACTCTACATTTTAAGTTCTATATCAGATGTCATATTTTCCATCTATAGAAACCAGGAGTTGATGATTCCAATTGGTCTGCTGATCGGCTGCTTGATTGCTGACTTCTTGAAAGAGACTCTGCAGGAAATCTTTAGAGGCTCAGAGGTAGATTCTACTTGAGTGTTCTTGCTTATGTTTCCTGGTTGCTTTCTAAAGAATATACTCTTGCTTCTTTTATGTGATGGAGTCTGTTTTACTTGTGGAACAGGACAAGAGATCGAATTTACCCCTTGTGATCATCAGTTGCTTCTTTGTTCTTGTCAAGCTCTTTGCTGCATATTTTACGGCATGGCCTCAGCTATTTCTTCTGCATGTTGCCAATGGGGGGTTGCTGCAAGCTTTGTGGCCGTGGAGATACTTACTGAAAGAAAATGATCACCATAGTGCTGAGAATTTATTTGCCGGCCAAGATGTTTCCATCAACTGTAGTTTCTGAGAAATAGACTCAACACATTTGTCTACTTCTGTAAATTAATGTCTATATCATGGCCTGAATTATTTCCATGCTTAAACTTAAACCAGAGGCTCCCAGAATGATATAGCTAGATCCTTCTTTCTTTAAAGGAATGCACGGAGATGGGTATTCTTTTGTTAAATATGTTGCTCAACTTTCGTCAGATAAAAACCCTGAGCCCTAAGTTAACCTGTATATTTGAATATCTCCATTAAGAAACAATTTAAAGAAAAAAAAAAATTGGCTAGCCTATGTCCTTGTTTTTCATCTCATTTTTACCCACTCCGAGTCTCCAACTGTACAAATTGAAAGAAAGGGTTAAGAGTACAAAAGAAAAACACAAGGATAGTGCTTTCTAAATGTAAAAAGCTTGTTACGCATAAGCTGCTAACGACCTATTGATTTCTTTTTTTCCTTTTTCATTTAGCCATGGATGACACCTTGCGAGTGATCATCGCAGAGTATCTGGTGCAGGTTATACATCTAGCCATCCATACGGAAGATCAAACAATAGATAGTGCTCAATAATGGTCATGCTCATAATAAGAGAACTTGAAAGAGTCCAAGTCACAAACTGTTAGGTTGATAATGCAAATCAAAATTGCCAACCTTCTATCATGTGTAAATTCTATCGTGTAATAGTCATAATATATAATCGTCCTCATTCTCTGGAAGAAGAAAAGAAAATCCCTAAAGGGTAACATCCTCAACCTATGCCTATTTATGTAACTGGATTTTCCTATCGTGTACCGTGTCTCATTACTACCTATTAGGACGACTCTTCAGGCACCTTCTGCATGATACTAGTTTTGATACATGCACTAAATTTTGTACGAGTTATATACAGAAAGAATGAACTAAATTTCGCAGCAGGCTATTCTTTTTCGAAATTGACAACAGCCCATGTTTCACTTTCTTCACTTGTTTCCTTTCCTGAAAAGGGAAAGCCGTGTAGAACCAATTACTTCTTTGACTCTGGAAGGGATAAATCTACCATGGTTTAATTGAAAATTCAAATCAAACCTGGCTTAACATCCTCTGAATCCTTGACATTTTCATGTTGATGTGGTTCCGCAGGTCCACAGAATTCATGGCCAGTTATTGGGAACTGACAATATGCTGAATGTAGCTGCTGATAGATCTGTTCCATTCTCCCTGACTGTTCATCATCTCTATCCATCTCTATAAGAATCTAATCAAATCAAAATAATTAGGAATTGCAACGTACAAGCAGACACAGAAAACACACACCATGGAGAGAACACATAAAAAAGATTCAGTTTCATGATTACCTTTACAGGGTCCTTATCAAAAATTGGAGCAAACCGCTGCCTGCAATACTCATTAAAAAGAAGAGTGCAGATAACAAGCGGAAAGGTGAAACCCGATGCAATTGGTGATTCCTTAATCCCAAAGACCCCAAGAGCTATAATTTGTGTCAACACCAGTGAAAAGATTGTTGTATTATGAACCATAGGCCAAAAATGCCCTCCACCTTCGTACTTTGGTATATACACATTGAGAATCTGTAAAATTGAAATAAAAACTAACATAAGGGGACTGCTAAATGGAAAACACGATTAATCACAAACAGAAATAGGACATCAAAGAACAGGCAAAGAATATTTAAGGCATCCAGTTTCTTATTTTGCATGTAGTTCTATCACTGTGCTATTGCACATCTAGAAATTATAAATCATGGAATAGAACCCCACATGTCCTCCAAGGTATTCCCTCTCAAAGTTTTTCAATTTCCAGAAACCATACAAATGAAATTAACAGCCCTACAACAGTTGCTAGAAACAAGATTACATAAGGAGCTAGTTAACAGGAGAATTAAAAAAAAAAAAAAAAAACATATACAGTATTTGCAATTTGCGAGATTCAAACTAAATGCTATTTGTTAAAGAAGTGATGCGCACGAACAAATTCTGCATTGCAGGCAAGACACAATTAATACTGAAAATAGACCTTGCTAGCTCAAAGAAACAGCATGTGACTTAAAACTTCAATCCAGCTATACACACAATTTAAATCAGAACAGAAGGCAGAGAGAGATTTTCACCTGATTACGGTATACGAGGTAAGCCAGTGAAAAGTATACCAGCAAAAATGGTAATATCAAGGGGGCCATAATTGAACAGGTGAACCCAAGAAGACCAAACAGTAAGACCCTAGGAACTTCTGTATGGTATGGGAAGGTCAAGAGATCATCAGATGAATCTTCATCGTTCCTGAGAATAAATTTTTTGAACATGTTGCAGCCAAGAGGAAAAAGTTGCATCACTTCACAGGCCAGACCTGCCCAACCTGATGTTAATACATAAGTCATGAAGAAGCTAGCCTGTAAATATGAAACGCAGATTATTAATCACAATACAAATTGAACTTTCAGTTCTATAGTGACATGAACAATATAAAGCAATAAATTATATTGATCTATAGAATCCATTTTCTATTTTTTCCAGGCGGCAAATATCAAATAAAACTGTACGTACAAGAGGTGGATTTTCATTAGTCTTTTGTCACATATAGTACGCATGAAATGTAAGAACAACATATTAAGCATCACAAACGCATCACCTGAGTAGGTATTGCTTTGGCAAGTTGCACAGGAATGTCTCTTACACTAGAGAAGACACTCAATTGACTAATAACGGATCCTGAGAGAACATTAACAAAGAAAACATTCCATATTGTGAAGTACAATATCTTCAAGCCTGCACTCTTTTTCCTTCCACTACGAGAGACAGGCCCCTCTACTGATGAAAAGAACATCATCATTGGTGGAACGGTATACAGAAACAGCATTAAGATGACACTTGGCAAGTACCCTGTCACCACATGGTTCATTAAGTCCCTGCAAGGAAGCATAAATGAGTTTGCAAGCAAATATATGCAGACTATATAAACTATCATCTTTCAGATTTTTCCTTTTCCGCCAGTAAAGAACTTCAAGGATATGACATGTCAGAGGGAAGGTAAGAAAGAGTTAATTTACTGAGTTCA
This sequence comes from Macaranga tanarius, assembly GCA_949673435.1. Taxonomy (NCBI): domain Eukaryota; kingdom Viridiplantae; phylum Streptophyta; class Magnoliopsida; order Malpighiales; family Euphorbiaceae; genus Macaranga; species Macaranga tanarius. Next base: position 5,036 of record CATIWO010133691.1, on the reverse strand, counting down.
GATCAAACAAAAATTTTATAAATTTATTAAATTAAGCTGCCAATATTATCTGTTGATTTATTGTTCACTTCAATGCCACTGGGCAACCAATATATAGTATGAAAATTAGATAATCCAATAAGCTTCGGCAATCCAAATAGCAAAAAAAAAAAAGAAAAAAAAAAAAAAAGCTAAGAGCAACATCTCAAAGTGAATAAAAGATGTAAAAATTTGACCTTACAAAACAACCAATATAGGCAACTATGAATTCACGAATAAGCTTTGGCTGACAAGCTAGACCAGGAAAGTTAAAACAAAAAATTATAATTTTTTGTATATTGAATGACCATAAATGACCCTAATCAATTTGTTTAGTGTACTACAACAAAATCAAAGTGGCAAGTACAGAGTCATAGATAAATTACATGTAGCCTGCAGCCCTGCATTCATGTAATATCATATTTATAAAATGAGATCATGTAGAGCAACTAAATATTCTAATTACTTTATAATTTGGCTATGCAGTTGAAAAATCCTTACTTTTCAATATGTTGACAAATGAAATTTGCTTAAAATTTCACAATATCAAACTTATTAGACAAAATCGTATCCTGTAATTATGACAAGAATCAAACAATAAGCCACATCAAGAGTACACTAAAATTATAAGTAACAAACAAACACCATTCATCATTATAATTGAGCACTCACTTTTTCAGAATTCCTCTCAAAAATGGGAATGTTCTTGATAGTTTCTCCAGTTGAGTCAAGCCTTGAACAAAAGTCACAGGGATAAGAAACAAAAACATGAAGACTATAGAAGCCAACAGTGTGGCTATCTTGCGAAGCCAAAGCTGTTTGTATGGTACAGAGAGGTTTGACCATAAAACATCATGTGGTTCAGGGGCCAATTCTGTCACCCATAACATGGGATTTGGTGATTGAAGCATCTGTGTGGCAACCACAGCAGAATACCGGGTCTTGAAAAAAACAAAAGCAGCAGCACACTCCTGCATTAAACCAAATATTAATCATTTTCATACAAGTCAGCAAAATCTGAGAGTAAATATTGGCTGTATCCTATACCCCCAAATGGCCAAATGAATTAAAATGTCAGAACCAAGAAGCAAGAACAAATAACGTATAGATGAAATAGTGCACAAAAATATAAGTTTCTCTGAGATCAAATGCCAAATACTGAAAAAAAAATTGTTACTTCTTCTTGCTCACTGTTAAATCTCTGAAAAATTAATTGTTTGCTATTCCCTGATGGTTTGATATTCTCCATGCACCAAATATTCCATATCACATTTCACCCTGATTCAGCTTCAGTATCGACATAGTCTTAGAATTCTTCATAAAATTATACAAAAGGGACAGAATTAGAATATACAGTTGAGCCTGTTGCAGGCCTGGAGGCAGTAATTAATTGCTTCATGGGAGAATGAAACCCAAAAAATGGTCTTTTAGTCAAAATGAGCACCAAGTTACTAGCTGAAATGATCAAAACCTAAAATGCAAGTGTGTTTGTTTGTGTCCACGGGGCATGTTTGTAGTCAAACCGAATTCCGAGTGCCCACATGTATTACATAGAAACAGAAAACTGCACAGAATGCGTTAGGATGTTAGCTGTGTCCTAATCAGTCCAGCTGGCCAACTCAAACTAGACCATTCAAGTGGGGAAGCTTTTTCTCAAATTCCCATACAAGTAAACCAGTTAACAGTAAAATTAACCAGCTAATCTGCCTAATCCATGAAGAACTTGGTTTGCTTTAGTTCAATCAGTTCCATAATCCTACTCCTTATAGTGATATTAGGAATCACAGGCACTAAATGAAAGAAACTGAAACAACAAACCAAAACATAGGAATCAAACCGTATAAAAGATTTGCAAAGGTTAAACAAGTTTTGGAAATTTTCATGGGTACATTTATGGATCAGCTTTCAAGTATGGCTAGTTTTCTGATCTCTGATGTCCCCGACCACAGTTGGTTCTCAATCTAATTTTTATACATACATTTCAAATGTACAGAAATGCTCTAATGCACCCTTTAGATTAAAGCTAGTAATGGGTAGAACGGATTCATCATAGAGATTTTAAAGAAAAAATGAAAAATTCCCATGGAAATGCTGCATGGAACCACTTAAATAATGCAAACCAATAAAGCAACAAAAAGAGAATCAGATAATTTGCAAAACCACGAAATGCAAAACATGTGCAGCCATCATAATATGCCCTATGTTGTTATCAAATTTGATTGCTCAAGATTCTTACATTCTCTCTTGTAGCTATATTGAGATCAGAAAAGCTGATGCTGTCCTTGCCACTCTCTGCTTCACTTGCAAGGATCTTAAAAGAAGTAGTACTTCTTCCACAAGGACAACATGGCCTTAGACTTGGCCGATCAGTAGGAACAGGGATAATCATGCTGCACATTTTCTCTGCATCTACCTGCAAAGAAAACATTTGCTAGATACTGTAATGTAGCAAAAGAAATGCACGAGAAATAATTGCACAAAGGTAAATAAGTAACAAAGAAAGAGATAAAAAGGAAGTTGTTCAATGTTCAACCAACAACATTACCTTAGCATACAAGAAAATATTCTAGGTCTTAAACATAATAAAGTAAATATGTTATAATATAACAAATACCTATTGAATAATAAGCATGCAAGAATCCATAAATATGGAATTAGTACTATTCTTGAGTTAATCGAGCTACAAACTTAAATGTGAAGCAAAAGTAGATAAATAAATGCGTATTCTTTCAAACATATAACGATTTATATGCTAGTTGAATAGTTTTAAGACAAACTCAATAGCCTATGCTTTAAACTTGTTGCATATCATTTAAGAACTTTGTAAAGTGCAAAATGTTCATGTACACGTTGTCACATCTTTATTGGGAAAACATGGATATAAAGTTTGGAAATTTTAACATAGACATTGTAGTAGTTTAATATGTAGAGGACATAAAGCATTTCAAAACTAAAAAAAAATAGCTATATCAATGGCTGAATAAATCTGAAGCATTACACTGAAAGTAAATTATGTTGATAAAAAAAAACTAATAAGTCAGCTTCTCACCATTAGTTTCTGTATAAGGCCACGTCTGTACACCATTTGGTGTGACAAGTAGCTCGATGCATAATAATTTGTAAAAAAAGTTTTCACTTTTTCACTGTATGATTCTCCGAGAGACCATGGAACTGATCGGACAAGGAGGGTAAATCGACTTGGATTCAGAGAAGATCTAGTTATATGTGCCAGCCTCATGTCAGTAATGCTTTTGTACTCCTACATAAAATTGGCAGGTCAAATAATCATAACATAATTTACACATAAACACATACAAGCATAAACACAATCATCATCATAATTGTACATCCTTACAAAGTAAAGGAGAACACAGGCCGCACAGGATATAATATACAAAGCAAGACAGTGTGCCCAAAGCCTGAAAAGAGTAGAAACAAAAGAAAGCAACGATAAGCAACCAAATCTCATTGCATAGAATATAAAAGATAATGAAAAATGAAAATTATCAATTTTGAAAATGGGTAGTACATAAAAAAACAGGGCCATTAAGAAGGGAAAAGAAAAGGTCATACCATTTGGAACCTTCTTTGACATTTCCTATAGTAAATACATCCAAAGACTCTGCTGGAATCCACTTGTGTTGCATATCTTTACCATAATAATTCATAGGAAGCACAAGAAGAAGACAAATAATGGCAGCAATTGAAAACACACGAATACTGCAAAGACGACGACGACAAAAAATAAAAAAATAAAAAAATCAAATCAACAATTAGAGAAACGCCAATAAATAGCTAGCAGAGCGAGTGTTACAGATAGAGATAGGTATAGATATAGCTAACCTGAAAACAAGCACGCGTTGAAAAGCCAAAGCATCAAGACCACCAATAGCTAAAATTTCATCTTCAGTAGTTTCCCAAGCCTTAACTATCCAACTAGGAGAAGGCACAAATCTCTCAATAGAGAAAAAATCATTGTTCCTTATACGCACCGAAGCGAGCCTCCGACCGAAATAAACAACACGATTGCTCGGCTGTTTTCTCAACACTGAATACAGAGACAAAAGCAACACACAAATTCCTATATTGATCCCAGCTGAAGTTAAAAGTGCAGCAATGTCCATCTGTCACTCCTCTTTATCTGCAACAACAACCAAAAAAACATCATCAATTACACTGCACAATATTAATTTCAAACAATTTTTGCCTACACAATCTAAACGAAACAGTTACCTGTTAAAAGCTAATAACCAGAGCAGAGGAAATCGAAGAAAAATAATAATTGAAATCGTACAAAAAGTTTATATTCCATTGACACGCGTTTTCTTCAGCTTTACATTAACAAACGCCGAAAACGAAATTAAATAATTTTCAATCAATCAAGTGAAGGCGAAAGGGACATAATTGAATGCTATAAACCCTAGAATCAGGATTCCAATAAAAAAAAATATTTCCGGCAAACTTAGATTGGAAACGATAACAAAAAAAAATGGCGAATCAGTTACTGCACGCAATCATTTTTTTTTTTTCCCAGTAAAAAGGAAAGGGAAAATTCAGTGGAGCGGGAGAATGCCACATATTGTCAGATTTATGAAGATTCGGGAGAGAGAGACGGATGTGCCACGTGGAGTACAGAGAGACGACAGACCTAACTGTTGAAAACGGACTGACTTTTAAGTTAGATCATGGATGCGGGTGACGTGGACTGTTTTCTTTTGGCGGTTTTTAAGTTGGTTGTGTATGTTGGAGTGTGGTGAGGTGTACGTTGAATTGAGTGGAACCGGTGGTGGAACAGTTGGAAGTTGGGCTTCGGCCTCCAGTTTTGTCAATGGGCCTTGTGTGTTTGATTAAGAACTTATTGGAGAAATGGATAATAATGTGCAAGCAATATTTGCCACCCCGACAGGACATAACTTAAAAGGAACATGAGTGATTTACTTCAAGAAACAGAATAGAAGAGTAACTTATGAGATTTTGATGCTATATATATATATTTGCAGCGGACTTTATGGCTTCCA
>CATIWO010133683.1:0-12301 GCA_949673435.1 Macaranga tanarius | reverse complement strand
AAAAAATTAAATATAAAATATAATTATTTGTATATAAATTAACTAATGTCTATATTAGTAATTAAAAACACTATTAGCAACAACTGCTATAAATTTACCAAACATATAATATCGATCAGCTATCCGTCACCAGCTATCAGCTACCAGCCATCAGCAACAGCTATCAGCTATTAGCAACAGCTAAGCCAAACAGGTCCTAAATAAATTGTGAAATTAACCGAAGACGGCCGAATGAAAAAAAAAAATATAAATAAATAAATTGAGGAAGATATCTTCGCAAGTCCACGTCACCACAACCGGCGGACCCAGTTTCAAAACTCGAACCTTATCCATATTCCATTAAAGTAATAATATTAGAGGCAATATTCACAAGTGGCACCATTACCATATGCTTGCATATCCATTGGGTAAATCTGGCTTTACACCCGTAAGGGCCGTAACCTCTCAGAACGGATGTGTTGTGCCTAAATAATGCAATTTTGAAATTTTCTTTTACTATCCTTTTTTTGGTATTTATTTATAATTGCTAATGCTATCCAAAAATGGTAAAATATTTTTAAAACATTTTTATCCTCGTTAACAAATAAGTGTCATAAACAAAAATATTATTTATTTTAGATATTTATCTTTCATTATCATTATCATAAATATAAATATTTATTTAAACAGTATTAATTATTTTGTTCATAATTACTATTTTCCTATGAAAATTTATTTTTTAGATCTACAATTATATATATTAAAGCTACAACAAGCAGACACCTGGTGATGTGCCACCATTTAATAAGTTACATTTCATAGTGTGGCGGTGGCTCATTGGCTGCAGATGAAAGTTACAACAAGTAAGGACGTGAATAGATATTATGATGTGCCAACATATAAATGAGCCACACCAATGACTAATATTTCTAAATCGAACCGGACCAACATGAATCAATACTGTTTTTCTGCTAGGATTGTTTATTTTTTGGGTTATCATTTCTTGAATGCGTGGAATTTCTTGAAAATTATGGTTTTTGAATTACCATGTATGTCATTCAATTGCACACATCTATCCATATATGTTATGTTTTAAATTTATTATTATTATTATTATAATATTATTATTATTATTATATTATTATTATTATTATTATTATTATTATTATTATTATTATTATTATTATTATTATTATTATTATTTATTTACAACATATCACATTCAATTGAAAAATATTATAATTTAATTTTAAAGTATCACATTTTAATTTTGAAACCTTATGTATTTTTAAAAATATTTCAATTTAATTTTAAAATACCACATCTTCTCAAAATACCAAAAACTATTATTATTATCCATAAAATATGATCATTTAATTCTCAAATATCAGTTTTTTATATATCATAATTTTTTAAAAAATATTACTTTTTTTTTTTTGAAAATATCACTATACAATATATTTTTTTTATCCCTAGGTATCTTGACTAGGGGTGAGCAAATGTCGGTTCGGTTCAGTTTAAAAATCCCTAAAACCGAACTGAACCGAACCGAAATATGTGTTGAACAGAATTGAACTAAACTGATTTGGTTCCGTTCGGTTATTTTTTCGGTTTTGACTTTTTTTTTTCACTTTTTAAATTTTAAAATTATTTTTTTTATGTAATTTTACAATATTCTAATAAGATTTATAAGATATATTTATATTAATTTTATTTATTAATTTTTTAAAAAATCAAATAAACCGATTCTCTAAAATATATTTAAATATTTTTTGTTAAAATTTTATTGGTAGTAAATAATTTTATTAAGATTTTTATGTATTTAGAAACTAATATTGTTAATTAAATTTAAAATATTAGTAATAAATCAATCAAATCGAACTATAAATATATATAAAATTTTAGAATATACTATAAGTTCGGTTCGGTTTAATATATATTTTTTACCTTAAAAACCGAACATATTTTGGTTTGGTTTGGTATAAACCAAATTAATATTGTTATTTCTTGAAACCGAACCGAGCTTGATAAAGTCCTATAATATATTAAATGTTGTTTTAATAATGATAAAAATAATTAATTTACTTTTAAAAAATAATTATCTGTTTTAAATTATTTATTCTATTTGAAATATAAATAATTAATACCATCAAAATAATTATACTCCAAAAAAATAATTAGCATAAACATATATATTATAAAATAAAAAATACCAAAAAAAAAAAAAAAAAAGTACATAAATAATGATAAAAATAATTTAAAATATATAAAAAGAATTTTTTTCCACAAATTGTGAAATTAAAATACCGCAGCATCACGCGGTTACCACACTAGTTTAATAAGAAAGTGAAAAGTAAGTATAAAGTAATTACATATGTCTTTTTATAAAAGTTATGGTAAAATTCTTTTGTTGATATTTGAAATAAACTTTTTTTTTTTGACAATAATATTTGAAATAAACTAATCACCTATGTACATAAAAAAAATATGTCCGGAGAAAAGGAAATAATATAAAAAATAAAATTTAATAAATTAGAATATTAATTTAGTAGCTCACTAACAAAGGATTTGTTAATAATTCAAATAATCAAATTCAAAACTATTTATTATAAGAATTCACAAAACCATGTTTCAAAAAAAAGAATTCACAAAACCAATTATCATGATTTAGTTTTTTATAATATGAGATGATAATTATTATCACAGTTTCAATTTATGATTGTATAAAAACTAAAATAATAATTGCTCAAAAAAAAAAAACTAAATAATTAATGTAAAATATTGAGACATTATGATATGCTAATTAAGAATGAATTTTAAATAATTTTTTCATTGGCAGTCTCCATGATAAGCATAGTGAAGGGCTGAACTCTGAAGGTAGGGTTGTGCATCGGGCGGGTCAGGTCGGGCCTCGACCCGAAAATTTTCAAGAATTCAAATCCGAACTGAAATTGAAAATTTTGGTCGGGTTTTTGGGTTACCCGAAAATTATAATATAATAATAAATGAGATAAAATAACACTAGTAAAGGGTTAGCCGGGTGGTAAAAGGACTTCAAATCTTCTTATGGGCGCGGGTTCGAATGCTAGTAACAACATTCAAGGCGTCCACATGAATTGGACAACACCTTCACCACTCTACCACCAAAGAATTTTGATATATTTCAGCTTAAATATATATATATTTATGTATAATTTCGGATTTCAGTTCGGGTCGGATTAACCCGAAAATTTGTGAAGTGTCAATAATTGAAATCAAACCGATTCGAGTCGGTTCGATTATTCAGACCGGATCAGTTTTGCACACCCCTAGCTGAAGGCGCATTTAACCTAGCACTTCTCCGTAATTATAAAATTAAATCAATTTCTCTACTCGCGAATCTTACAAAACCCAATACTCGCCATGATCGCATAGCCACGTGTCCCCTTATATTATCGGCTTTAAATAAACCGCCCATCATCAAATCCATCATCACCATTTCTCCACTCTGACAAAATGCAATCAAACTCTCGAAAACGACAGCGTTTAATTAACAACCGCCACTTATCCGCCACCGCCGCCGTCACCGTCACCACTCGCCTCTCCTCAACCGCTGCCTTAGTCGACTCCTTATCAGACAAAACCATCACTGAAACCTCACAAAAACTCCGCCGTGCATCATTCTCCTCCGCTTCTGCCTCCACCACAACCACCACATTCAACGATCCAGCCACCGCGGACGTCATCCTCCACCTATCTGTGGACACAACAGTTCCATTCACCGACGATGCAGATTCAATTTCCGTTTCCTCTCCCGAAAATAACCAATCCGACGCCGTTCAGATCTATCTCCATTCGCATATCCTCACACGCGCCAAGTACTTCTCCGCCTTATTATCCGATCGGTGGCGACACGACGGCAATAGCAAAATTGATTCAAATTTAATCTCCATGAAATTAAACGTACCTCCCGGCGAAAACTCCATTAATCACCATTTGACTGTACTCGAGCTTCTCTACACAGACGATTTCACCGCAGTAATTACCTCTCCGTCAATTGCTCTCGACATTTTACCCGTAGCATTAGAGTTACTGTTCGAAGATTGCGTTAAAAACTGTGTTAAATTTCTAGAAGCAGTGCCATGGAGTGAAGAGGAAGAGAATCGTGTGGTTAATTTAATTCCGTTTCTTAATAAAGAGGAATCTGATGTGTTACTTGCTAGGGTTAGGGTTTCGCCGGATGAAAATAAAGATAATAATTCGTGTGAGGAAATGCTTTATGGGTTGATAATATCAGCGATTCATAACCACCCGAATACGGCATTTGTTAAAGCATTTGTAGCTAAGCTTTTGAGAGATTTTTCGAATAAGGAATCGGCTGGGGTTGTTTTAGACAGAGCTTTTGAGGAAAGCTTGAAGGTTGTTAAGGAATCGTTGGAGGAGTATTCGAGTCCTGATTTTAGAGGTGCGGATTATAATGAGACTGAGGCTATACAGAGGCTGAATTTGCATACGGCTATGACTAATTTGAAGCATTTGATGTGGTTGGTAGAGAGGATGATTGAGTTGAAAGTTGCGGAGAATGCAGTTAAGGAATGGAGTGATCTGAGTGGTTTTACTGGTGATTTGCAACGCGCATTTAGAGATGATGCTTGGAGGAATATGGTTCCTGGTCTTCCTGTTGTTGTGCTTCGTTGTACTGCGAAATTGGCTACTGCTGTTGCTGCTGGTTCCGTTTTGGCTGCTAGACAGGTATTGTATTGGTTTTGCTGTAGTTGATTACAACTAATGATGATTGTTATTAGTTATTTAGCAAACTTCCATGTCGTTGATTTACATTTTATAGGAATGATGTTGTGATGAGATAGAAGTCTTGGCTTCATTTAGGCCCTTGTCAAGAATTGAATTGAAATGAATTCTTGCCAAAATTATCTAACTTTTGGCGTGATTTCATTCCGTCTAGGATGGCTTTAGGTTGAAAGAATTGTAATGTAGCAACTATGACCTTTCCAAAAATGAGAATTGCATAAATGGAATTTAATTCAATCAGACTTTCCAAGCACTATGTTGGGGCTTTTGGGGATAATAGTGTGTGGATGTTTCAGATTATTCTTAAACCAAATTAGGATAGTAAGTTTTTATACCAAATTGAATTGCTCAGCTAAAGAAACAAAACTAAAGTGATCTTAAATCTATTGTTTGGTACAATTAGGGAAGATCGACAACTAATACATAGTTCTTCTGAGTCCTGTAGGTGCAGTAATGTAAGAGAAAGAACAACAATATTCTGGATTTTGTATGATTTCGTTAACAGTTTGTAGTTTTTAGAGTCTAGACACATAATGACATGACATGGAATGTACAACTGTACTTTCTCCCGTTTGTCTGAAAGAGTTCAGAGTATCCTTTATGTTAAAACAAAATTTGAAGAGAAGTGAAAATGATCTCCTTTCACACTGGTGTTGCTGACATCTTTTGTATGATTGCACGTCCTACTAACTTTTCCAGCCTGCTGGAATGTCTATTGTCAAAATCCCTAAAATATGAATGCATGATGAATTTTGATGCAGAACGTTCCCTTGGATGACTTGACTTACTGTAGCTTACGCTCAACATGCTTTAGGCCTTTTGTCAACTGTTTTTTCTTGTAACATTTACATTGCGCATAGCAGATATTTAAAGTCAACTACTTGCTTGCAGGTGAGGATGAAGCTTGTGAAGTACTGGCTTCCTATTCTGATTATATGCAAAGATATTATATCACCAATGGCACCCAGTCATAAATCATTGTACCTAGAGCTGGAAGAGACATTCTTAAAAATTATCTCCACACTTCCCATGTCAGACGCACAAGAGTTGTTGCAGCAATGCCTCAGCTTCTCAACTCGAAATGTTGAAGATTGCCCACATTTGGTCAATGCATTCAACACATGGTTCCGCCGTGCAATGCGACCTCCACAAGGGAACCTGTTTTAGAAAGACTGTGTGTTTTGGGTGATCGATAAAGTATTTCCCTCATCTGCTGCTTCACAATGTTCCTTCCGGATTTCTTGTCGAATATGTATATATTTTCCTGAAGTTTGTATATTTTCATAGTTCACCCTGCAACCTTACCTCTGCAGTAGGAATAAACCTGATCCTCTGTGTTTCTTTCTTTTTCCTTTCTGGGGCACTAGCATTTGGGTTTTTGTAAGTGATGGTTGGCTTACATGCGACTGTTTTCCATGTCATGTAATGTACATAGTTCATTTTAATTTTCTGCATTCGAGGAGCTTTTCTTGCTCCTTGCCAGTTCTTTGCCTTCTTTAAGTTGTCCGTTGCTTATGCATTGCCAAGTCTCAGCATTTTTTATTTGTTCAGGCAAAATTGTGTCTTATGAAAACTGGCATGGATTCATAATACAATTTCAGGATCATGATGTGGAAGGCCACATGAAGGAATTACACTGACTATTATTTTCCAATAACAAAATTTCATTGTTGTTAATACTCATACTTACAACAAGAAAACGATTATGGAAGAACTGTGATCTTGACCGGATATGGAAACTCATAAGAGACGGTATCAAGTGCAAGAAATACTATAGTTCCAATTTGAAGTACAAATGCAAGAAGTACCCTTTTTATTTCAGATGAAGGGCATAACCAGACACAACTAAAATTTATACATCACCTGTTGCATCCTTATTAACAATCAGAATTTGTCGGAAACAAAGAGAGTCAGCTGCACTAGGATTGTGAGTAAGAAAATGGAAGGTATAATGCTGCAACAGGATTGAGAAATCTTTAATTATAGTTGCCGTCTTCTGAAGTTGCGTGTGGTGCCTTGGTAGGTTTGAACCAGCAAGCCGACACCAATCCCTACTCCAATACAAATGCTGAGGCCAATGCCAACACCTACCCTGACACCCGCATTGAACCATGAAAGCTCTCCATCTTCACCTTCTAAATATTCCCTTCCTGAGTACAGGTGGCTGTAGGCTTCATTTTCTGGCTTGAGGTTTGAGTATTCTGAAAACTGAACCATTAAAACAAGATTAAATCAGAACACTGGTGGCAATTTATGATGAACAGCAGAATTTTCTGTCTCTTGCAGTTCCTCAAGGGCATATGAAGCCTACATCTAAAAACATACAAGCACTTGCTGGTTGCTAAACGCAGCGGGAAAGAGGAAGAAGTATTTATTGGAACATTATGGACGTATCGTATCTCTCTCTTATGCACCCATAATGCGTCAGCTGATCAAGAAAATAACTAATAGTAGTAAGAATCTGATGGATTGTTAAGCAGGGTTCATTCATCGCCACACAGGAGCATGTCTCTATCAATACTCGTACAAAAGAAGGGAAAAAAATGAAAGAAACTTATTTCACTTCATAGAAATTGGTCTACGAGATATAACTGTGATGCAGCTCTATCAAAATGCAACAATCATGCAAACAATACTACATAAAAGAAAAATAATAGCTTTGTGCAAAAATCTTAGTAACAACCATATCATTTTGCTGGTGAAGATAATGTTGGTTTTCTTTCCAGCAGCTATATTAAATATGGAAGCATCATGGGTAGAAACACAGAATTGGGATCATAGATGAGATCAGAGTGTATATAAGCATATGGACATGTCGTTCTCAATATAAAACAGTCAAGTTGCCCTGCATATCCAATGTTGAATTAAGACATACCTGTAAAGAATTCCAGGAAGGGGCATAGTCTGCAGTCTGAGTCTCAGTTGCCTCGTATTCTGGTATGGAATCTAACGTGCCTTTCCTCATTTGCTTCTTACGGAAACTTAGCTGCAAGGTCTTTGTCAGGATAATTGGAGTCCCTGAGAAGGATCCTGCAACATAGACCTCAATTGTAGGTGAAGCAGCATCTGGACCCATGCGTTGTTTTGCCTTCAGGAAGCTAGTTCCCACAGTTACATCTGATTCACAATTCATGCTCCATTTCTGACCATGGCCTCTCGATTCTCCTATAACACCATTACTATGACATAATTCAAGAACTCCAGATAACAAGAGAAAATCCTTATCAACAACCTCAAACTTCACACTTCCAGTAATCCTTATGCTATCAGTACTAACAAAAGTAGCTTCTTCCGATTTTTTGTCCAACCTATCCCTCCTAAGAAGGGTTGATGGTCCATCAGAGTTGACAGAAGTTCTAATACCATTTACTTCAAGAAGTGTTTCAGGGTGTAATGGAATGTGATTTACTGTAAGGTACTCAGGAGTTGAGTCATCAATCTCACATTTGCTAACACGAACATAGAACACTCTTAAATCAAGCCAAGGTAATGATACATTAATGCTGGGTTGAGAAGAGTGCCCCATAACTTTATGACCATCATCCAATAGTCCATTACCATCCGATGTTTTGTAGGAATTCTCCATGGCTCAAAAAAAATTTGATCTTCCTTCTAAATCTGATTTTTCCACTTCAGTTTGCTTACAAACTTGAAATCCATTGCAGTAACTCATGTGTGAATAAATAACCTGCACACATGTTGATAAAGTGAATTCAAAACGATTCAAAAAACAGAAAGCCAAAGACCAGCTAACTGTACAGATAAAGAAGATGAAGAAGAAGACCAAGAACTGTGATAAAAGATCAATTCAACTGCTTTGGTCAATAAAGTTAAACAAAGGAAACTACAAAGAAAAAAAGAGAAGATTTGATCCAACTACGTTAAACAATTGAATCAAGTAATCTACATGGAAAGATGCAAAAGGGGAATTTAAAAAGAAAAGTATGTCACTCAAATCCAATTGAAAATTTGAAAGAAATACATCCCAGGGAGACACAGCACCTAACAAGATAGTGAGGAAGGAAGCTAAACTAAACAACAAACTGAATTCAAGGAAAAAATGCTTGAATAGAACAGCAAGAACCATAGATACAATCTGAGAAATAAACAGCAAACAGTTCAGAAAAGGGAGAGCAATGAAGGAAGCAACTATAATAGCAGAAACAAGAAGATAAAGTGATAAGAAGATAAAGAAAACGAACTGAAGAAACTTCCAAGAGGTAAAACCCAATAAATAACAGTCCCTTCCAACAATGAAATGAAAATTTGGCAGCTAAAACTGGAAAAAAAATGGTTACTTCCAAAACTGATTTTCACCCATTATTCCAACTTCTAACCAATTATAATACCCATAATCAAATAAGAAAACTAAGGGGCATAAATTGGTTGAGTTTTAGCAAAAGAATTATGACATTAGTCTCAAAGAAATATATATATATACCAGCTACACCAGATAAATCAAGCTGAACATAATTCATTCACAGATTCAGTGAAGTTTTTTTTATATCAAAGTAAATAAAAAGAACAAAAACAAATCATCACGGACTCCAACAACATTATTACAAAAGAACACAAACTATGAGTGGCATATGCATACAGACAGCAGCAACTCTCTATATGTGTGAGTGAAATCATGCAAAATAATAATAATAAAGAAAATACCAGGATGACATTATATTTAATGCAGAAAAGATCTCACCATCAAGATCCAATCTTTGTGAGTCTATTTTCTTTAGGGCTTGCCCAGTCCAATACCATCTAATTTCTGGCCACTGGTGAAAGGTTGGGTCTCCCTCAATCAAACAGAATAAAGCTTTTGATTTTGCTAAAGAAAAACACCAGCCATGCAAAATAGAATCAACTTGTCAAACAGAAAAAAACAAAGCACAACACCATCAATCACCAAATAAACTTGGATTATCTTCAAATTACTATCTGACAAAGAGAAAAAAAAATATTTTTTTTTGGGAAAAAAGAACAACCCAGTTGCTGAAATTACAGAAACAAAACTGGGTTGTGCTTAAATTTGGTTTTAGTAGTTGATCAAATACCTACAGAACAACTAAAATTTGCTGCAATAGTTGGTGGATTGTACTTTGTTGTTTGATTATTTTTTTTAAGGGTATACATAATTAATTAAATAGGAGAAGTGGGGTCAGATGTGTATATAATATTCTTGAAGATCTTATCCAAGAAAAAAGAAAGCGTGTAACTTGGTTCACAAGGCCAATTGAATTGAAAAGGACGTGCATTCGTCTCTTGTTCATCAGATTTATGAATCTACGACCAGATGTATAAACAACAAAGCACTACCATGATTATATTCATCAGGAATTCAGAAATGTTTTTACCTCCAAATTACAGTAAAAAATTGTAAATTTATTTGTAGATTAACAGAATTATAATTTTTTTTCACCATTACAAATTTAGGGAGGGAAATTTGAACTTGCATATAAATGCTTATCACTACACCAAGCTTTACTGACACATAAATTATAATTTTTTAAATAATTTAAAGAGTATTTTTTTTTATATTTATTAATTTGATATTTTGTAGGATGATAAAACTTTGAGATAATAATTTAAAAAAATTCTTTATTAACTTGGTTGATTCTTTTAATAAGAATAAACTACTTAATTCTTAACATTGAACAATCTAACAAATAATTTATGCATAAAAGTGGACAAAAAATAACAGACAATATAATTAAAAGAATAACCTTTAAAAACATTATAAACATTTTAAGTTAGTAAAAGTATTATATACTTTTCCATGGAAAAATGGTCACATTTAAATTATATCTACATAAGTTTGATTATTTTATGTTTTTTAATTCAGAACTTGCATAATCAGACTTTTGAGTTTTATGGAGGCACTCAAGTGCTTGACTAAGACGGGAGGAGAACCTCTTAATAGATTAAGGATTTATTATATAAAACAATGATCAATTATTTGGACCACAATATTAATGATTTTTTTTTTATCAAAAGTTATATATAATGGATAATACAAGGAAAAGAGTAAGATTTTGTAACCTAAACATTAAATTAGTACAAATTATAATAAAAACATCTTGCTATAATAAGATATAGCAATGAAATATTGTAACCTAAACATTAAAATAGTATAAATTATAATAAAAAAAAACTTGCTATAATTATTATAGCAATGAGACAAGAAAAAAAACCACAACAGAAAAGAAAATAATAACAGCTACAATAACACCAGTACCTCGATGTCGATACAGAGAATAAGTAAATTGGCAAAGACATGACCCAAAACTTAAAGTGGAGAAACTTGACTCGCGGATAATAAATCGGAAAAATACTCCAACATTCTCAGTGAAATAATAAATGCAGCAAAACCCATTTTGCATATCAAATAAAAGATCTTAAATTTTGGGTAGATCAATTCATGGATTTCCTCAAGAATGATTATATTTTTTTTACTTCTCCATTGATGTAGTTAAAGAACACAAATCTTCTTTTTAATTCCATAGATTTCTCTCTAAGAGAGAGCAAAATCATCATAAAGGATAAGCAAAATAAAAATTAAACTTTAAATCTAAACAAACTATTAACAATTCAAATAAAAATGACAAAAAAGAAAAAAAATGGATAGTTTTTGACCAAAAAATCAAAATCACCCTAAAAATTACTAAACCATTAATAAAACCGCTAAAAAAAGAAAATAGAAGAGCCTAATCTATTTCAAGACCACAATATTAATGATGCATGTGATAATTTTCTCGTTATTTATTTTACTTTATAAAATTTTTGTTTGCATATAATATTATATCACTCTATAATTTTTATTTTGTTTTCACGAGCCAATAACAAGGACAAAGGACTCTAAAGAGTTGACACATTAAAGTTGCTTAATTGATGTTGAAAGAAATTTATAATTTTCTAAATCTTTAGCTCTTGTTTGTTGGCATTTTGATAAAGAAAGTTTTAGGTAAATTTAGTTTACCACGCAATTGGATGCCACGACCTACTACCTATTTTGGTTTATACACCTCACTTAGACCCCATACCATATATAAGCTTTTTTTTTTTTCGTCTTACACCCAACTAAGAAAATGCTTACCAGCATTATTTATCAGAATTAGTTCAATTTATCATCTTCTTTGCCCAGTTATGGATTTGGTACGATATAGAGACATAGATTTGTGAATTTTGACCAACAAACGTTACAATCAATTAGTAAGAGATTATATTTGCTAAGGACATTTCAAATTTGAATTATAATATATATAATTACATTAAATTTCAATTGGTGAGAGATTATTTTTATTATTCAACATTTTAAATTTAAATTGTGATATATATAATTATATTAAATTAATAATTAAAATTTTTTATTACTTTTATAATCACATTCAATTCGAACTAAACTATAATTCTCTGTAAATTTTGAATATTAGTGATGTGCAAAAAATTGTCAACTTTAATACATATAGTGAAATTTTATCCACTCACCTCTAATCTTAAGACGAAATGGCCACTTGCCAAAACAGTAAAATGCACCATC
>CATIWO010133673.1:0-16415 GCA_949673435.1 Macaranga tanarius | reverse complement strand
ATTAGCTTCTAGTACTCTTAAGTTGTATTATATTTGGGATTACTGTATTTAAGAATGTTGTATATATTATGAATGGATGAATAGTTTACACTACAGTGTACTTATGGATTTTAGCATTATATAATGTGGGATGCATAATTCATAATGATGATTGATGATGTCTAGTGATGTAAGCAAAGAATGTGATATTAATAAGAAAAGTTTTCATTGGTACATATTTATATCAAATGGATATGGATAGATTATAACTTTAAAAAGCTCATTAATTATGTATAGAAGATAAATTACTGTTGATAATGGTGAATTTGAGGTTAAGGCGTGACAATTAAGATCTGTTATTAAAATCTTATTTTCTTTTTTGAATTCCTGGACATCCATCTTTTTTTTTTTTCTGATTTAGTGTTGGCCTTTTTGAACAAATCAACAACTTATCGATTTTCTTCCAGAAGAAGATCCATTTTTCTTCCATTTTTTATTCCTTTAATTGTTCCTCCTTTATTCTCTTCAATTTGGCTTTTTTCACGCCAATGAGACGTGCAGTTGAAGAACCAACTATATTAGACGCATTCAAATCAATTGAAAATTCTGAAAGCTCAAGAGATGCTGAAACTGCAGAATCAGGAGTGAGAATCTCAGATTCTGATGATTCATTCACAATCTCATTAACTTGCCTCGAAGTGCGGCTATAATCTTTAAATTTTTCAAAATCTTTGACTATGTGCCACACGTGATCAAATTTGAAACCTCTTTTATAATACACATCTTGTTACATTAATGTTTGTGCTTGAATTAACTGAAAATAATTAATTAAAATCTTGTTAGCATTAATATAATCTAGATGAAGAAGACATTACACATAAAAAAATAACCTCCTGGGCTTTTCAAATTGTTGAAGTGTTTTCACATAAAATTTCCAAATGTTAAATATAAAGTCGATAGACATTTATTGATTTTTACACTATAAAGGGTAAATTTGACATTTTATATGCCACGGCAGCATCTTATATTTTATTTTGACTAAAAAATTGTTTGTGTTAAAATTGCCAAACATTTACTAAATTGGGACATTATTGTAAAAATTAAAAGTTTAGGATTAAATTGCAAAAAGTTTCAAATATTTGAATTTTTTATACCAATAGGCCTATCTAAAATTTAATTATTAATAGATTAAAATTACAAGTTGGTTCGCAAGCTTTTATTCAAGTTTGTTTGTGAGTTTGACAAGCCGAGCTTTATAT
Organism: Macaranga tanarius; assembly: GCA_949673435.1. Classification (NCBI taxonomy): domain Eukaryota; kingdom Viridiplantae; phylum Streptophyta; class Magnoliopsida; order Malpighiales; family Euphorbiaceae; genus Macaranga; species Macaranga tanarius. The sequence goes on along the minus strand of CATIWO010133673.1, from coordinate 15,177 downwards.
AATTTGAGTTTGGCTCGTTTATTATACAAGTTCGAATGAATTTTTATCGAACCGAACTTTAAGCAGCTCGTAAGTGATTCAACTTTTTTACGACCAAATAAATTGTCAGCGGCTCAACTCGTTTACAACTCTAATTTGGAGAGCACAGTGAACATGTACCAAACATGAATCTGGTATGAACTGCTCTAGCCCGCCCAATGATACAGGTCTACTGGCTCCATGCACACCCCTAGCCCTAAGAGTGTAAATTTGGGCCCAAAAGATATACATAGAAAATAAAACAAAAAAGGAAATTAGGTCCAATCATAACAGTTGAAAATCCGACCCATAAGGCCCAAAACAGGGCCTTTTCTCAAACCCGCCAACGCGATGCATCAAATATAGAAGGGCAACTAATTTGTCACCTCAAAACATTTCAATCCTTGTCTCTGTAAATTAGGGTTTTTTTTTTTATTATTTTTATTTTTTTATTTTCAATTTATTATCGAATTGAATTCTGTTTCCAAGTCAATCAGCGTGAGTTCGCGTTACTCGCACTTTCTTCTTAGTTTTGATTTCAGTTTCGAATTATCTGATTCTAAAGGCGAAGTCTTTGTGTGCTGTTAGCTGTTGTAAAATTGATTAATGGTTTCTTGTTAAATTATTGTTTTCCGGTTCAAAAAGATGTATTCATCTCGAGGCAGTAGTGCCTACGGGCAGCAAACATACAGTGGGCAATCTGGCTACGGTCAAAATGTGAGTTCTGTCAGCGCAAAATCGTAGCTTTTCTTGTGGTTTTTTAGACATTAATGGAATGTGTGGTAATGGGTTTATTTTTATTGTTTATTTTTTGGGCATTTTGTGTTTTGGGTGTTGGGATAATTGTTTGAATAATGGCATGTGTAATTTTTTTAGTTGAATTTATGGGATGTAGATGAATAATGGCATTTTCTTGTATATGCATTTTGTATTTTCACTTTTGTTCTTGTAACCTGACCAGTTGTTTACTGATTTGGGGAATTGAGTTATCTAATTTTTTTTGTCTTTCATTGCATGCTAACTATCAAAATGTAAGTTTCTGTAAGATTTAATTGAGCTTGCATTGTGTTTGCTAGAAAAATGTAACATTTGAGTGCATTGTATTTTGGTGGATGATTTGTCTCATTTTTCATTTAAATCTTTTGTACTTTTATAGCTGGGAGCTGCGTACACTGGAGGTTCAGTTGGAGGGCATGATGGAGGCTCTCAACATTCCTTGACCTCTAGGCACTCATCAATGTTGAGTGCTTCTCAAGAAGCGGATATTGGTGGATACAGAGGGTCTGCGGCGCATTATGGGGGACAATATGGGGCTATGTATGGCTCAGCTGCTTTGACTGCTTCTCAACAGGTTGGTGGGACAATTTTTTTTCTCTTGTTCATTGTGCTTCTGATATTGTTGCTATAGTTCTTGATGATCTGTTATTGATTTAGTTTGTTCTGTCTTAGCTCTTAAGTCTCAAGATAATTGGGTTGGTTCTTTGACCAGTTACTGCTATAAACTTCTAAGGTTCCATTTGTGATTTTATGTTGTATAGGCCCCCACAATTAGTGCTAAGGGAACCGGACCATCAGTTCTGGAGAGTCGTGGTGGCTATACCTCAGCCCTGCCCGATTCTCCAAAATATGCATCTGCTGACTATGTTCCATCATCTAGTCATGGATATGGTCATAAAACTGATCAATTATATGCTGAGAAGATTCATGATTATTCTTCAATAGAGAGGCGCCAATATGGTGAACGACAGAGTGCATATATGGGGAGGGATATTCAGAGTGATCCAGCTGCACGATATACAGATTCTATAAGTTTTAGTCATCAAAATCAGGTATTGCATCATAATAAGATCATTTTCATAATCATACTTCACGCAAATATGTTGAAATGTTATATGTAATCATCTCAACAATCAATTGTGGAAATCTGGATTTTGTTAATTGGTTCATCCTGATAATTTTTATGCATTTGATGTGTTGGAATGATGTGCTGACCAATGACTGAGTAAATATGTAAGTATCAATGTCAATATGTTCAAACTTCTACGTTTGTGTTATTGGTTTCTAGATTTTTTTTCAGGGCTATTTAACAGCCACAACCAAGAAATGATCATATTTATAATGGTAGAACTATGATCTTCAATAGCAAATCAACATTTTCAATTATGAGGACACTTTTTTGATTTTATAAATTTGATACTCTTTCTGTTCAATATCGGACAGAAAATTTCTTTTATTATTTGTTATTCCCATTAGTTTTCTGATTAAAAAATTTTTTTGGGGGTAAACTAAACATATTTTTATTATTATTTTGTTGGTAATGTTTTATGCTTTTTCTCCCATCTTTTGTGACAGCCCGGGGTTTATGAACGCATTGATCAGGCATCAATACTTCGGCAAGAACAGTTGCTGAAGTCTCAGTCATTGCAATCTGCTTCTCTTGAAGTAGCTTCCAGGTATTTGTTGTTCTTTAAGTACTTAGCATGTGATGTATCGAAATAGAGCATATTATGCATTTGACAGCTTACGGTATTTGCATCCTTTTTTCCATTGATAAACCGGCAAGGTCATCCTTGCCGTGTTATAATGCATTAGACCTCTCTGTTGTGGTGATAGTCTGTCAACAGCAAAGTAGGTGGTATAAACTTCATATTACACTGAGTAGCAACACATTTCTGGCAGACAAGTTGATTATCTTGCAGCAAGAGGTGCTGCTAGTCGTCATTCCACCCAAGATCTTGTGTCCTATGGAGGAAGAATGGATGCTGATCCTCGCAGTTCATCAATGCTTAGTGCTTCTTCATATAGTGCGCAACATGCTCCATCGATATTGGGGGCAGCTCCACCGAGGAACGTGGATGATCTCCTGTATACTCAGAGTTTGTCAAATCCAGGCTATGGAGTTAGCTTGCCTCCAGGCAGGGATTATGGCGCTGGAAAAGGGCTTCATGGGACATCTCTTGATTCGGATTATCGTGGTGGGCATTTGAGGAGTGACGAGCGTAGGGATGATAGAGCTGGTTATCTTCGGGAGTTTGAGCTAAGAGAAGAGGAGCGTCGCCGGGAGCTTTTGCGTGAAAGGGAGAAAGAAAGAGAAAGAGAGAAGGAAAGGGAACGGGAACGAGAACGAGAGCGAGAAAGAAAGCGTGAAAGGGAACGCATTATGGAGCGGCGTGAGAAGGAGAGGGAGCGAGAACGGAAACGCGTACTCGAAATTAGGCATGAACGAACTCCACCAAGAGTCTCACGAGATAGACATGGGCCCTCCTTGACGAAGGAGGGAAGAACCTTGCGACGAGATTCCCCAAGCCATGAAGCTTCACATAGGTGGATCATGATGTTTAAATTGAGTCCTATCTAGTTCTGAATATATAGCTGCATGTGTATCTTACAGTCCTCGTAACTAACTAGCTGTTCTGTTATGCTGAAGGCGTCACTCACCTGTTAAAGAAAAAAGAAGAGAATATGTTTGCAAGGTAAAGAAAATAATTCAAGAGCTTAGTAGTGCAATGCTGATAAGAACTTGTACCCGTTAACTATTCACTCGTTTCCTTATAGCTCTTGGTGTTGGGGCTTGATTGGATCAGTTGTGATTCTTCCTGCGGTTGCTTCTATTAAAGCCTGTCTTTTCTGTTCTTGGCCTAAGGCCTGCACCTGGTTCTGCTGTTCACTTCTTTTGACCTTCTAAAAGTTACATTTTGTGTGCTCCTTCTACTTTTGGAGCACTTCTGTTCTGGGTTGCTTTGCTTTCTCTGATTCACTTTGTTTCTTGCCTACTCCTGCAATTTAGTTAACTTCCTGTTGTGCATTTCTTTTTTCCTTCTTGGTATATCTTCTAATTTTTTGGACTCACCAGCCATCTCTCATATTCTTACATTATTGGGGGAAAACATTTTCATCATACTGAGGCTATGTTGATTATCCCTTCTATAGTTTCTAAGAGTTTATCTTCAAACCTTAAACTGGTATTTAGAATTGTCACATGTGGGATTTTCTTTGTTGATGGTAGGCAGTATTTCTTGCGGCTGTTACTGCTCCTGAAAATTGAAGAAGCTTTACCCTTTAACTAATATTGGAATTTCACTGCTGCTGTTTACATATGACATTCTACATTTTAGGCTCCATCACTCTTCTATGCAACCTGAGATGTTCATCATTTAGCTTCATTTGTATCTGTAATTGATGTTGTGTGTTTGCAGATTCATGCATCCAATCTGGTGGACATTGAGCGGGACTTTTTGTCCTTAGATAAGAGATACCCCAGATTATTTATATCTCCAGAATTATCGAAGGTTTGTCTTTCTGATTCCCTTCATTTGAAGGATATTAGTGTTTGCATCTAATTATTGTTCTATTTTATTATTTGTGGTATTTAGGTTGTCTTGAACTGGCCAAAGGAGAATCTTAAACTTTCAATTCACACACCTGTCAGGTACTCTGCTCTTTGATTGTATTGAATATGATTGATCTTTTCTTTTTGAGTTGTGTAAAATATTTTAGTAGATTTTATTAGGTTGGTTTATTTTTTAGATTATGAATTCAATAGGGTATGGATTTGCATCCATTAGTTCATTTTGTTACATGTTATTTTAAAACTATATATGCATGTATAAGTATTTTAGAAGCATAAAAACATTTATGCTGTAATTTAAAATTTCATGCAACTCTTTGAAGCTTGCCTCTCTTGTGTGTGTGTGTGTGTATATATATATATATATATCTCCGTGGTTTTTGAGAAACAAAAGATTAATAGACTCTTATGAGTCATCTTGACCACAACAGTTTCGAGCATGATTTTGTTGAAGATGAGGGTGTTGCAGTGTCAAAATACTCCCCATCAACTAAGCTTCCAACCCCACTTGTGAAGTCAGAACATGGGCGCACCATATGGAATGCGAAGGTAGTTTGCTTGTTTTTTTTTTTCTGTTTTATTCTTCACCTAGGTTGTTGAAGTTTTTTTTTTTCTTTTAATAAAGTACTTAAACTATTAAAGATGATCCATATTACTCCAAAAATTGATAATGGGCTTGCTTGGCGGTGGTAGCAAAGCAAGGGTTATGTGGTACAAATACATTTGCTTTGGAATAAAATTGAGCAATTTTAAAAGCTCAAGGGCTTCGTTAAGAAAGTCTTAGGATTCTTTATAAAGAGAAATGCTTTTTTAAGTTGTAGGACTTCTTTTATAAGTGTAAAAGTAGCTATACTTTTGGGGCAGACTGTTCAGAAATATGTCCATAAATGAGTAGCTGAACAAAGGATGTTAAGTTTGATATATTGCAATTGGAAAAAAAAAATCAAAAGCATAAGTAGGGACTAGTGAATAGGTAATCTATTGCTCTGCCCGGTAGTATGGATATATTTTGAAGAAGAGTGGTTTTTCTCTTAGTGAGAGATTTGGTTTGGAGTATAGGGAAGATTCTGGAGGTTTACAAAGCATGATGCTAGTTTGCTAGTTGAAGCATTGAAGAAGATGGAAAATTTTCTGTGGACACAAAAAAGATGATTTTGTGTCGGTGGCTAAGGAAATTAGTCTAGCTGTTTGAATTCTCTCTCTCTTTTTTTTTCCCTTAAAATTAAATCAGACAAGCGGGAGATTATATGATTATTTTGTTTTCTAGAGAGTAAAATTCATTTTATCAAATAGTATGTTCAGATGGTTGTTGGTTAAATCAGCTCCATCATATGGCATTAGCAAAGTGAGGAAAAGACAAACATGGAAAACACCATTTTGTTTTCTTCTATCTATGATTTTATTCTGTTTTCATTTAATTTTATTGTTTTACTTTTAATCATGACCGATGAATGTTAGTTGTTTCGCCCTTTCACCATTATGATTTCCTAACACAGATGTATCGACATTTATCTGCTTGGTAATATATATTTTTGTCCCTCTGGTTCAGATAATTTTGATGAGTGGACTCAGTAAGAATGCACTTGAGGACCTATCATCTGAGAAAAGCTATGATGATCGCATACCACATTTCTGCAATATTCTTAGGTTTGCTATTCTGAAAAGAGATCGTTCTTTCATGGCTATTGGTGGTCCATGGGACTCTGTTGATGGCGGCGATCCTTCAGTTGATGATTCTGTTTTAGTTCAAACAGCCCTCAGGTTAGCATTCTATTGCTTGTGGTCAATTGTCATTTGGGACACTATAGTTTTAATTTGAGATCTGGGAATTGAATAATGATCCTCGTTGAATAGGACTAATGGAAGTTTACTTTGTAGATATGCAAGGGATGCAGCTCAAATTGATTTGAAGAACTGCCACAACTGGAATCGTTTTCTGGAGGTATAGTTCTGCTTTTGCTATTATGATGTGTATTTATTCTTCCAAGCACGTTGGATATTTACGAAATAGTTTTCAGAAGCTATGCAGACTAAGTGAAAAGTAGCCTGTAATGGATATTTGTGAAATATCTTCTAATTTGTCTTTTTACACTTTTATTGTGAGCTGGGAAATTAGTGTCTGAACATTTATATTTTATAAAGAATAGGTTCTACATTTTTCAGTTTGTATATTTTTCGACTTAAAGTGAAATTTATGGCCTCCGTAGCTGGAATTGCGAAACAAGAGTCCTAGAAATTTTCTAGCAGCAAGCAAAATGGGATATTTTGGAGTTATTTTTATCAGGTTGCCAACATTGTTAAGGAATTGTTAAAAGAAGGCAGCGGGAGAAAAAGAGGAATAAGGCAAAAGGTTTTTATGCAATTATTCCTTAGGTGCTTCTATGTCATTAACCTTTTATTTTATCATGTGGTCCTTAGTTGTGTATAAATTGCAAGAATATCTGTTACATATTATGGCATAAAAAGACGTAAATAAAAGCAATCAAGTTGTGACAATGTGACTAATATGTATACTAGTACATTTGCACAATAAAAGCTGCTTAGGATGCTGTCTAGTGAAAATGTCTTCCATTAGCAGTGGGCTAATAACTCTTAAGTTGTTCTCTACAAAAATGCCTTCTTGGATGCTCTTTGGCTGCTTAGAAGTTAACAACTCGATTCATTTATTCTTGTATGAGATTAGCCAATTGCCAATTCTGTCTGTTTTCTTGTTCTTGACATAACGTAATTCCTGAGCTGTAAGCATGAGATGTTCAGTTTTCTGGTTGCTGGCATTTATTTCCTGAAGTCAGAAATATGATTTTAGACTGCTTTTTTGCATGGGCAGATACACTATGATAGATTTGGCAAGGATGGGTTCTTCAGCCATAAAGAGATCACCATTCTGTTTGTTCCAGATTTATCTGAGTGCCTGCCTTTGTTGGATGCATGGCGTGAACAGTGGCTTGCTCACAAAAAGGTTGTTGCTGAGAGAGAGTGTCAACTCTATTTAAAAAAGGAGGTGAGTTCATATGTGGACATGTGCTTTCATACTACGTCTTTTGTTGGATCATTTCTAGTTTATTCTCTTGGTTGCTTTTAATGCTTTCTGTTTCTTTGGAAGTTACTTATTTCTATAGACTAATGCTAATGTCATGTCTAATGTTTTCTCAGAGGGCTAGAGAGGAAGGGCAGAAAGGTAAGTGGAGCATCAAAACTTCTTTTGCTGCATTATGTTGCATATCTTGCTTTTATATTGTGCAAGTGATATCATTATTCTGTCTAATATTCAGATAAAGGGACAAATTCTTCAAAAGATTCTAAAAAGGTTGACAAAGCAGGTTTAAACAAAGAGTCTGCGGCCTCAGGTACCAACAAAAATGAGAAAGATGGGAAAGGTAAAGCTACTGCACAAAAGGGTGATGACAATGACATGAATCTTGAGAAGAAGGAAGCGACTGAAACAGCAGAAAAGGAAACAAACGTTGATAACAAGGGACAGGCAGATGCTGCAGTTACTCAGGCAGCTGACAGTGTGAAAAAGAAAAAGATAGTAAGGAGAGTTGTCCAACAGAAGGCTTATAGTAAGGCAACTGATGCTGAGAATACTGTCTCCAAGCTGAATGAGTCATTAGGTGGGAAAGATACTGGAGAGAGCAATGAAAGATCTGAGATTTCTATTGAACAGAATGAATCTTCTGCTGATCCTTCTGGAGTTAAAACTTTTGTTAGGAAGAAAGTTATAAAAAAGGTTCCAGTGAGTAAATCTACTCCAATTAAAGATAAGGGCTTGCAGCCTGAGGTTAAAGCTGAGAAGGAAGTGGACTCCACTGAAGATAAACCCAAGGATAATTCAGAAACCAGCAATGCTTCAGGTGTGCAAGGTAGTAGTGTCAAAACAGCCACAAAGAAGAAAATAGTTAGAAGAGTACTTAAAAAAAAGCTTCCTGGTGCGACTCAGAAGGATGAGAATAGAGTAGCTCATGCAGGTAATGAAACAGAAAATATGGAGAAAGAAACAACAAATGCAGAAGAGCAGGCAACTGATGTACAGCAATCGGAAAAGAAAGTAACTCTCACTTCAAATTCACCAACTGCAGAGAAGCAAGCTAGAACAGAAATCAAAGGTAACAAGGAGGGTAAAAAGGGTGACAGGGAATTTGATGGGATTAATGGCTTGGCAAATAAAATTGATGTTAAGGCCGACAAGCAAAAGCTTGCTGAGAGGGATAATCATGAAGGCAAGAGAGGAAAATCAAAGGATGATGAGAAGTCAAAGGATGATAAGAAGGAAAAAGATGGAAAAGATGATTCTAGGAGCAAATCTAACAAGGATGGAAAAGAAAAGAGAACAACTGAAGAACCTCCTAGACATCCAGGATTGATTTTGCAAACAAAAGGGAACAAGGAAACCAAGGTATGTTGATTGCGGTCTGAAAAGCATCATATTTTATTACCAAAGTTACATTAGAAACATTTTCTTGAGCAAAGTCATCTAAGATTCCTTGTATTGGTTATAATATAACAGTCTCAACATATCTTTCCTCTAACCTGAATAATTGTTCTTTTTATCCTGCAGCTGCGCTCGTTGTCCCTTTCACTTGATTCACTCTTGGACTACAGTGATAATGATATTGAGGAATCAACATTTGAGGTTTGTTTTTGCGTATTGTGTTTCATGTTTCTCTAATACTGTCAACTGAGTGCATAAACTAATTTTACTCGTTCCTTGTGCCAATTTTGCTATTGTCAGCTTTCATTATTTGCTGAATCATTTTATGAAATGCTTCAGTATCAGATGGGCTCTCGTATCTTGACATTTCTTCAGGTTGGTTCACATTATTGAATCCTCATACACACATTTTAATCAAATTATTTATTAAGACATCTTTCTTTACGCATCTCTGATTTGCAGAAACTACGTATAAAATTTGTAACAAGACGAAATCAACGCAAGAGGCTGAGAGAGGAAATGGAAGAGAAAGATAAGCAGAGGAAATCATCTTCCAAACGCCTGAAGACTAAGGAGCTTCCTGTGAAAACTAAATCTGCTGACTCTGAATTGTTGAATGCAGATGAACCAGAGGATCAAAAAACTATAAAACAGGAAGATATTTCTGCTGATAAGGTTGATGATGCAAAGTTGGAAGATGAAACCGAGTATGAGGAAGACCCAGAAGAAGATCCTGAAGAAGATGAAGAAATGGAGGATCCTGGGGATGACTTACCTAATGAGGCAAGACCTTCTAAATATTTGAATAACTAGTATGGTCTTTGAAGAATTTTGCTTATAGAACATAAACTTAATAGTATGTAGTGGGAGAAGGGGCTACCTTTAACCCTTCAAGGATACACTAGTATAATGTATATCATCTTGCTGAAGTGGTTTTATCTGGTTCAGAAAAATGAAGAAGAGGAGAAGATGAATCTGGATGCTGATCATGAACGGATGGCTGGCAATGGAAAAGAGAAAGTAGATGAAGATGCCAAGGAGCCAAAAATTGAAGAGGCAAAGCCCAAATCTGATGTTGATTCATCTGAAAAAAGAGATGCAAGGGTGGGGACTGGGAAGGAGGAGGCATCTAGCGTCAAAGAGGCTGTGATTGACAAGGAACTATTGCAAGTTAGTTTTCAGACTCTAATCTTTGACTCTTTTCTTCATTTGTGAGTGTGGGATGTTCTTTTGTATAATTTATATTAACATTTATCTCATGGAACAGGCTTTCAGGTTTTTTGATCGTAATCGAACAGGCTATATTAGGGTAATGATTAAAAGATCTATTACGCTATTCATATGTTGCTATTTCTAAGAACTCTGAGGAGTATTATCTTTTTCAGGTTGAAGATACGAGGCTGATTATCCATAACTTGGGGAAGTTTCTTTCCCACAGAGATGTGAAGGTGAGAATTTGCATGCCCATAGTCCAGTCTTTTCCCTCACTTTTTCTCTATCTTTTGATAAAAAAAAAAGTGGTACATTATGATGGTTTTCTTTTGACAGGAACTTGTGCAAAGTGCACTGTTAGAGAGCAATACTGGGAGAGATGACCACATTCTTTACAGCAAGCTGGTGAGAATGGCTAACATTTGAGTTGGCAGTTTTTGGTCTGTAGTTGACGATTGCTCTGTGATGATCCACTCGATGGATCTTTGATGATGTCTCCCTACTCTACTCAATTGCTCTGTTTATTTTTCTGGGGTTCTAGATTTTTGTCTCTGTAATTTGTTAGTTTTTCTAGCTTAGTTTATTCGCGAGTTTTTATAAATAATGGGAATTTGTAAATTTTTACCGAGCAATATTGACGATGGCATTTTTGGGAGAGTTTACAACCTTACTCCACTCGATGACCTGGCCATGGATTCAGATGTTAATTAGCTAATCTGTCAACACAATAATAGCCCTTCCAGCCTCTCTAAATACAAGAATTCTAACATCCTGAGCACCTTTCTCTACGGATGCCATTTACTTGGTGGACATCTTTAGAAATCAGCATTACCTCTTTTTCGCTCTGGCTCTTGAAATTGTGAAGGAGCCAGATGTATGAGGTATTATGCGTTGCTAAAAGAGAAAATGTGAGAATTAAAGAAATAGAGAATGATTAAAAATGTAGAGAATTATAGTGGATAACTAGAAAATTGTGAAAATTAGAGAATTCAGTGTAGGGCTTTTGATTTGTTGTAGATCTGCAGTATGGTAATTGCTCCTTTGACAGTAGCTCCACTAACCCATCTTCACTATCACTTAATAATTTTTCAATAGTAATTTTACGTCTCCACAATGTAGTTTTATTTTCCCATGTTTCTTCACTAATCACTATGGTAGTTTTCTTCTACCAACTAATCCACTAATGCAATAACTAAAAGTAAGTAACTAATTAGTTAAAATTATTTAATTAGTTCCAAATTAATCTTGGGCTGAGTTCAACATAATAAAAAAATGACACAAACACCTATCCACACCCTTCTCTGCTACGAAGAACCAAGTGAACGCAAATGTGAAATTATCTCAGCCTTGTCTTGATACGGAAATTGGTTAGATCCTTTTGCCGTGAGAGATATGAAGAAAAGAGTCGGTCTTTAGCAACCACCATCTCCGAGTAAAAAGCCTTACCAGCCCCGAGAAGGGGAGGGTTCAAAGCAAGAAGGAAAAGCACTCGACAATTTAGAATTAATTGCCATTCGCATACACTTCTTTCACTGTTCTAAGAAAGAAAATTTATTTCATAAAGACAAGAAAATGTTGAGATAAATTCTCAAACATAAGGATTCAACTATTTTCATCCAAGTATAAAAATAACAAGAAAAAAGAAGAAAGTTGGAATAGCTATTAGCTTAATAGCTTTGTCCATGAATGGCATGCTCAAGTAGAGACCTCATTGCTTGCTTCTTTACCACTTTACCATATATCCCTCTTCCTAACTTCATCACTTTCTCCATCTCCATCACATTACCACTTCTCTTCAATCCTTCCATCAACACTTTCAGTACTCTCTCATCACTTCCTGTTGCTTCTGCAACACTATCCACCACCACATCAACTTCCGGTAGCCGCCTTCCCCACCTCCTCACCACCTTCTCTGAACTATATGCTTCACTATATGCTCCCCAAAATGATGCTCTTATATAACCCTTATCTTTTCCTCTCACCATCCACCTTTTCATGCCGCCTTCTAACCTGAAAATGGCACCACCTACATCTAACCCTCTTTCTAGTCCCATCTCAATCTCCTTTACCTCTTCTTTAGAACACACTTGTTCTTCAAATTTGCATCTCTTACAATGACAATGGAAGCCCCATGTTTTTGACATTTCCATTCTCTTGTACAATGGTAAAAGAACATCAAAATATGGAAAAGTGATTTCTTCACCTGCTTTTACATCTCTTGAAGCATGAACTAATACATAGTCCCCCACATGTAGTCTCCTAGCATTGGGGTTACATGAATGATTGATGAATGAAGCTAGTACCCATAACCCAACACCATAATAATCTCTATTTTTCCCTAATACCTTTGCTGATACTGAATCCTCCACAAGAGAATTCACATCCAATATGCTCATCATCTTAACCATGTCAAGCCCTTCATTTGACTCCTCTGTATCAGGCCTAAAGAGACTCATTTCAGGAGCTTCAATCTTGTCTTCCTCCTCACCGCTCGACAATGTACTCAACAAGATTTTGATTCTTTTACAATTTTTGGTACATTTTACTACTTCATCAATGAAATTCTTCCACATAACTAATTGTGCATTCTCACCAGAATCTTCACTTGACAATATGCCTCTCTCTGTTGCAATTGCTTTATTTACTATCAGCAAAGTCCCTGCATCAACATTCTTTGTTGCGAAAAGGCCTCTCCCACTAAGCTCCGACCTTTGGATCTGCACAGGACCAATATACTCGGCGAGTTCAGGCAACTTTCCACGAAACCCACTTAGCACCCAATCAGAGAGATCAAGAACTCCAGTTCTCGATTGAAACTCAAGTTTCTTGCATTTTTCCACATACCCATTTACCAATTCAAGATTGCCATTGTCCTGCAAATCAAGAAGAGCTGTTTTAAAGCAATCGGAGGCCATAGAGTACCTGTTCAAACTTAGCAAGATTTTGCCTTTGCAGAGAAGAGACTTGAAATGGGTACTCTCAATTTGCAGTGCTTGATCACAATCTTGAAGTGCTTCATCGAAATCTTTAAGCCGGAATCTTGCTTCAGCTCTGTTTGAGAGGGCTAAACAAAGGGATTTGTTGATCTTGATGAGATTATCTTGATCTGGGTCAGTTTTCGAGGTCTGTTCTTGGCAAAGATTGATGAATTGAGTGTAGATTTGTACGGATTCTTGCCATTCTTCACGGAGGAGTAGTTCTTTGGCCTTCAATCGGAGTTCTTGCATTAGCTCTTCCGGCGACAGCAGCTGTTGATCATCATTCTCTCTCATTTTTTTTTTTTTTGTTTTTTGTTTTTTTTTTTTTTTTGAGGTCGTGGGGTATCTGTTCTTTTCTCTAGGTGTTGTTTTTGTTCTATCTTTTGATTTCAAATTCTTCCATTTTGTAACGGTCACATTTCGTAACGGCAACGGCTACTTCGGCTGCTTAGGATATATTATGATATCCTTTTTCTTTCTTTTTTTTTTTTTTTTAAAGCAACTAGTTATCAAAAATCCATCATCAACTTCCACAGAAAATGTGACTATAAAATGAGGCTCTCTGCCTGAAACATTGCCCAAAACTCAAAAGTATAAAACAAGTACCAAAACAACATTTCTAACTCAATCTCAGGATGTAATTTGCCCATCATAGTACAACTCAAAAAAAAAAGGGCCCATCATAGTAAAATAATAATACTACTAATAATAATTTGGATCATAACAGTAAATGTCTTTAGGAAAGTTGAAAAGATCTCCAACACAAAACTCAAACTTGTCTTTATAATATCTTATCTTAAACCCTGACATCAAACTCTTTGCTTCATCACATCCTCTTTCTTGACGGAAAATTGGCTGCCAGAACTGAACTGAAGTGAACTGAGAGTGATAGATTATGTTATCTTAAACCACTGCAATGACCAAGAATCATGATAAACAGAAGATCATCCAAAATAAACTAACTCTTGAACGTATTAAGCACATAAAGGAAGTCAAAAACAAAATGTCAAAAAGAGTGAGATTAGCATTTAGAAGCAACATTCACAATTCCACAATTTATGTAATTAGAGACTCTTTTCATGCAACCAACCAAGTCTTTAAATTTAAAAGAAGTAGCTGAAGTAAAACACATCAACAGCCTCTTCTCTGAAATTACAAATATGTGTCACTTTAAATTTAAATTGGGTTATTGATAAATTATCTGAACTCAATCCTATCAAAAGCATATCACTTTCAAATTTTGGACAATTTGCTCTTCTTTTGTTGCCAAATGCCAATGCCATGATTAGTATCTATGTTCCTCAGATAAAACTTTTAACTGGGACTAAGGCCATTGTTGCAATAGGATAGAAACCAAAGAACCCAAAATCAAAAACTACAAGAGAAACTAATCAAAGTACAAAATTATATAGAAACACTCATCAACACAAGAATTAACATGCACAAAAAAAAAAGATTAATTAACATCTACATGCACACACCTATAAACACAGTAGAATTCTTCAAAATGCAAATCTGCAACAGATTTTTCTCTTTCTCTGTGATATCATCAGCATCCAATTCAATTAAGCTTCCGTTTGGCCACACAATTGGAAACATCAATTGTTAATATTTCTCAATGCTGCAAAGAAATTATTTGACAAAAGAAATAAATTTATGTTTGTTGTTTCCTATATTATTTTCTTTATATATTTCTCATATAATAAATTTCCTATATAAACAAGGAAGGAAGGAAGATCAACTTCTGGGAACAGAAAAGGAAGAGAAGAGCACATATATAATTCCTAAACAAGGAATCATACACAAATCTCTCTGTCTATAAAAAGTTGAACTTTTTATAAGGACCCTTTCTCACCTATTCTTTGAAAAAGCTATGCAGGAAAAAGAAGAAAAAGAAAAGATGCAAACATGAAGAAGCACACTCAAATTGGTGAAGAAAAAAATAAAAATTCATCTCCAATACTTCCAGAACATATTATTTTTGATATCCTTACAAGAATACCAGCAGAGTTACTTGCCAAGTGTTAGGTCCTAGACGCTGCTCAAGAGGGGGGTGAATTGAGATTTTAAAAACTTTTACTGAAAGTCAAGCTGATTTTGAAAACTGGTACAGTGAAATCAGAGAGCTAAAATATTTAAAACTGACAGGAAGTTAAAACTACAATGAGGTCAGAAAAACTTAATTTTGA
>CATIWO010133653.1:0-22649 GCA_949673435.1 Macaranga tanarius | reverse complement strand
ATTAAATATTGTATAAAATATACTTAGTATTTAAATTATTCTTAATTAATAATTAGTATTAGTACTTAATATGAATGCCAATTTACATTATAACGTTTATTAATAATACTATTAGTCTATTTCTATTGATGAATAATATTTTATTTTAAGTAATTTAAATATTTGTTATAATAGTAATAATAATGAAATTAATAATTTTAATTTTTTTAATAATATATATATATATATAATTTATTCATATAATATTCGGTACTATATTTGGTTTTCGGTTCGGTACCAGTTTCGGTACGGTTTCGGTTCGGTTCCAGTACGGTTTTTAACAAATCTCCAGTACCGTACCAGATTAGTAAAGCGGTCCAGTTTCATTCAGTTCAGGGTTAAAATTAATCGGTTCCGGTACGTTTTTTGTCTATCTGTTCGGATTTTTGATTCGATTCGGTTTTTTCTCCGCCCCATGCTTAGCCCTAGTTTAAACAAAAATAAAAGAAAACATTAGGTGGTATTAACATCAGCAGGCTCCCTTTTTCTCTCCATTTTTTTTATGTTTTTATTAAAAAATTTTATTTTTGGCTACCGTCAATTATTTCTTTGATCGATAGTAATTTTTTTTATTTTTTAAAATTTTATTTAATATTTTTATTTTTTCATTCAGTAAATACATATTTTTTGTATGTTTTTTAATTAAATTTTTAAAATCTTTTTATATAAAGTTAATACTTGATAAATACATAAAGCTCATTCACTCCTACGCAGGATCGAAGAGAATGGTACACAATGGACGATTGTCCAAATCCCAAGAACAGAAAACAAAGCTGATATCATAGCTAAATTCGCGGCAGAAAATGGACCTATGTTCAAGAACCTTCTCCTTAAGGAAGAAATCGCTTAGCCCTCTACGGAGGAGAATGAAGTCTTCACCACTTGCAAAATAGCCGAATGGATTAAACATATTGCCGAATACCTAGAAACAGGAAAGCTCCCTGACGATAGGAACCAGGCAAAGAAAATTCGAATAAAAGCTGCTCAATACTCACTCCAGAATGGAAATTTATACCGGAGATCATTTAGCCACCCATTGAGCAAGTGTGTCTCAACCGAAGAAGGAAATTACATCCTTAGAGAAATACATGAGGGAATATGTGGAGCTCATGAAGCGCAAGCCACCTTAGTTAAGAAAGCCTTACTATAAGGCTACTATTGGCCCACAATGTCACGGGATGCCCAAACATTAGCATAAAGCTGTGATAAATATCAAAGATATTCGCAGCTTGTACATACACCAGCCCAAGTACAGAATCCCATCGGAAGCCCATGGCCCTTCGCCATTTGGGGCATGGACATTCTTGAACCTTACCCAATAGCTTCAGGATAGAAAAAATTCATAATTGTTGCAATTGATCACTTCATAAAATGGGTAGAAGTTGAAGCAGTTTCAACGATTACAGAAGTGAGAATCCGCAACTTCTTTTATAAGGAGATAATATGTCGATTTGGAATTCCAAATACACTCATTACGGATAATGGGAAACAGTCTGACAACTTCAAATTCAAACAATTTTGTTTGGACCTCAAAACAAAGCTACGATTTACTTTCGTAGCCCATCCGCAAACTAACGGACAAACAGAGGTCACCAATCGAACAATACTACAAGGTATCAAAAAATATCTTGATGACAAGAAAGAAGATTGGGCTGACAAATTATATAATGTCATTTTGGCATACCGCACTACTCCAAGGAGTGGAACAGGATAATCGCCCTTTCGATTAGCTTATGGGATGGACGTAGTAATCCCTGTCAAAATAGGGTCTCCTTTGTATAGGGTCGATAAAGATCTAAACGAAATAGAGAATGCAAATGATTGCAGGATATCATTGGATATAATAAAAAAAAAGAAAACAGGCTGCAGCTATAGCTGAAGCTAGACGATAACAAGTCGCCCGCTATTTCAACAAAAGAGTCCGATCAAGGACTTTCAAGGTAGGAGATTTGGTCATACGAAAAGCCGAAATAGGAAAGGGCAACGCAGGAACTGGAAAGTTAGATCCCAGTTGGGAAGGACTATACCAAGTCATCGAAACAACTGATAAAAGTGCATACAGACTTGAAGACTCAAAGGGAAACACCATCCCGAGATATTGGAATATAGAAAGCTTACGAAAATACTACCAGTAAGTATTTATAATTTGTAAAAGTTTTTAAGGGGAAATATCATCCCAACATTTCTAAAAAGAATAGAGTTTTAATTTCTGGAGACACACAAAAGATGAGTCCATATACTCGCAAACAAAATGAGTAACGATACTCATAAAAATAAAAGACGAGTCCATATACTCGCAAATAAAATAAGTAACGATACTCGTAAAAATAAAACACGAGTCCATATACTCACAAACAAAATGAGTAACGATACTCGTAAAAATAAAAGACGAGTCCATATACTCACAAATAAAATGAGTAACGATACTCGTAAAAATAAAAGATGAGTCCATATACTCGCAAACAAAATGAGTAATGATACTCGTAAAAATAAAAGATAAGTCCATATACTCGCAAACCAAACGAGTAACGATACTCATAAAAAATAAAGACGAGTCTATGTACTTGCAAACAAAATGAGTAACGATACTCGTAAAAACTAAAAAAATAATAAAAAATAAATATTTTCATTAATCCGAAAGAAGATACAAAATTGCCTTTATAAAGGCGAGAAATAGAAAAGTTACAAATAAGCTATTCCTTTGGTGAAGGAGGAGTACTACTTCCACCAACAGAAGGACCCCCAGCAAATGTTGAAGCCGTAGTTACTTCAGCAGCAGGGTCAACATCCCCAGCTTGTGCGGTTGAGTGACTCTCCGCAACAGTAGCCACTGCCTTTTCTCTACGAATCACTTCACTTAAGTCGCGAAGAGAAATCCTTTGAATTGGGGAAAAGTCAATATCGGAATACTGGAGAGACAAGATTCGTCGGCATTCTAATTTGATGGCTTGAAAAAAATTTGCTGTTAAGCCTTGAAAGCCTTTCTTCTCATTTGTCCGAGCCTCTTTTAATTGGCGAACCTCCTCTTTATAAGCAGCAATTATCTTGCCCTGCTCAGTTACGGTGGAACTCAACCGAAAAATAGAACTTTGGAGATCCACGTTCTCCTTCTTCTTAATTTTTAGACTTGAGAGGGAACTGTCTCTCTATGCTCTAACAGTTTTAAAAATCTCCTTCATTTTACGAAGATCACTTTCGTGCTCAATAACGAGCTCGTTCATCTTTTGAACAGCAAGACTACGTTTGCTTTTATGAACATATTGAATATCATCCATTCGTAATACTCCTTGAATTGCCTGAAAAATAAAGGCATCAGAATTATGCTTAGAAAGCTTAAAATACAAAGATAGTTGGAAACAAGATACCTCCATCATGCTATATAAATGATCTGACTTTTCAAATCATTCTCATCAGTAGCTTCCCAGCGAAGCATATCTTTCTTCAGACGATGACATTCTGAAAGATGATCACGAACAATTGGATTGGAAACACTTGGATCCCCAACTTTCTTCTCAAACTAAGTCACCAGAATAGGACAAACATCTAATCTCGGGCATTTGAACTGAATATCCCCTTCCTCAATAGCGGGTTCGTAATTTCCTTCTGAACCCCTCGCCCGTTTTCCCTTTTATTTGACAGGAGCTCCGATTTCCATATGAACAGGGGAAGATAGTGGAATATCATAATCCTCCACAGTGATTAGGGGAATGGAAGGTTGTCAGCAACAGCGGGGTTGGCAGCAACCTCAGTAGTTTCATCTACAATATTCACAATATCTTCCATAAAATGAGCAAGAAGATCAGCCATCTACACAATACAAAAGAGAGTTAGATAAATACCTCTGGATTCTGAAACTTTAGTTATAATATCGTATAGACCAGCATTAAATGGATGCTTGTGTCTATATATAAATCTTTCAACAAAAACAAAGGCGGAAGGCATCAAGGAGGAACACCGATAATGAAGATCCGTAAGCAGGGTAAGATCGGTTTCTTCTATAAAATCTGAAGATAATTTCACTGATTGAAGCTCGTTTTCCCATGTAACTGGCACTTGTTGAAAAGCGGTTTCATATTCAATGAAGAAAAATTTACTTCTCCAATCTCTACTGATATCATACAACTTTTTGAATAAACCAAAGTCAGGAATACTGGACATCGAATAGGTGAGATCACCTTTCTTTTTTATCAAATAAAACATGTAACGATGCATTTGAACTGTGGGTTCGCGACCATGCGAACAAATTAGTTCACAGAAGGCTGTGAGGAATCTATATCCGTTCGGATGTAACTGACCCGGAGCAAGGTTATAGGCACAAAAGAATAAAATTAAAAAGGGATCTAAAGGAAACCGGAGACTCCATTCCAGTTGATCAAAATATATAACTATCCTATTCTGCTTCCTATCTCTATCGGGGTTGTGGTGAGCCCTAACATGAGAAGTGGCTTGAAAAAACTTATATTCAATAGGAATATTATATTTCTTCCTACATTTTTGAATAACTTCCTTAGAAAGCGAGGGGGCGAACTCGGATGGATCTAGGGAAAGTCTAGGGGCCATATCTATCAGAAAAATAAATAAAGTAAATACAAGATCGAAAAGAGAAGGGAAAGAAGATATAACCTTTGAAGCTTTCGAACACTAGAAATGCACTTGGAAAATTCAGAGAGAATGAAGAGCTCTAGAGAGAGAAGTGATAAAAAAATAAAATGATAATGAAAATGACTTTAGAAAAGTTTATATAGAGGGGAAAATCTTTACTATCCCCCACGGACCCCCAACGGTTGATATACCCATATTTCAGTAAGGAAATGGTATTCAAGGAACGGAGAAAATGAAGCAACGTCTCGAAGAATGAAGAGACTCGAGTAGTTACACTGCCATGTGGTAATCCCATAAAATAAGAGGAACCTTTCATTATCTCGATAAATGAACCTCATAAGGTCAAAATAAATAAACCTCTCAAGCTTCAATAAAAATGAACCTTTCAAGGTCAAAACATACGAACCTCTTCAGGTTCAATAAAAATGAACCTCTCATAGGGTCAAAATAAACGAACCTCTCAAGGTTCAATAACAACGAACCTCTCAAGGTTCAATAACAACGAACCTCTCAAGGTTCAATAACAACGAACCTCTCCAGGTTCAATAAAAATGAACCTCTCATGAGGTCAAAATAAATGAACCTCTCAAGGTTCAATAACAACGAACCTCTCAAGGTTCAATAAAAATGAACCTCTCATGAGGTTAAAATAAACGAACCTCTCAAGGTTCAATAATAACGAACCTCTCAAGGTTCAATAAAAATGAACCTCTCATGAGGTCAAAATAAATGAACCTCTCAAGGTTCAATACAAACGAACCTCTCAAGGTCATAACATATGAACCCCTTTAGGTTCACAACATGCGAGCCTCCTCCAGGTTCGACACTTCGATGCTAAATAAATATCCTTCTCAATGAAGGACCTTCACATGTAAATCTGCAGAACATGACTAATGAAAATTTGATGGATAGCTTTTTCGAACATAAATATTCGATACTATTGGGGGGACATCTAATAAATATGATAATATCATGTCCCCATATCCATGAATCTCAGTCCAAAAAGGACTCTGACTACATAATCATAAAGAGACCTAATTGGTAAGGAATTATGACTCTTGTGCTACTAATCCACAAAGGACTAGGTATGTCATTCTTATGCCTATATATAGGCTCGTATCTTTTATTATTAAATCATATTGAACATACTTTTTCGAACTTAAGCATCGGAGAACCTACGGATCAAGGATCCTAGGCTCATCCAAGTTTTTCTCTTGTGCTTGTAAGTTTGGAGGAGGTTGACATTCATCAATACTATTTATGAGATTTGATTATTTATCATTTACAGAATATAATTATATTCCAATTGTGAATTTGTTGATATTTCTGCAATTGGACTCATCTAAAGACCAAATAGTCGATTTATGACTAATCAAAACCATTGAGTAGAGCGTACAAATCACCGATCGAGTTTCATATCAGAAAAGCTATGTCAAAGCGATTTAGAAATAGTTTTAAGAAAATTTATAATTTGAGTGAAATTTTATTTTTATACTTATTGATTGTGTTGTTATTAATATTATTTTTCTGTCAATATGTACTTTTGATTATCAAATAATGAAAGATTCAGTTTTTTTATAAAAAAAAAGATGGTATTAATATTTATTGGTCTAAATAATAAAAAATTTAAATTTGTTTAAAAATTATTTTTTAATAAAGTTTAAAACTTGATATGAATTAATTATAGTTTTTATAACTACCAGATCGAAATATATAAAAAAATATTACATAATTAAGTGTATGTATCGATACTTTTCTCTTTTGGTTAAGAAAAAAATACTATTAAATCTATCTAGCTAGATTTAGATTAATCGAGTTACATTAGAGTTCATTGTAATTAAATAAATAAATAAAAAAGACACAGGGGAATTAAAGAAATCCCCCACGTCTTCTATTTGAGAAGGAGTGCTTTAGTTAAGAAGGAGTGCATTAGTTATAATTCTTAATAAAGCCTCCTTTTTCTTTTTCTTAAATTTTCAATTACCCTCAAATCATGGGATTAAAAGTGCAGCAAAATTAATGCAAGTAAATAGCTAGCAAGATATGATATAAACAGAACACATGGTATTTTTTTTTTAGTATGTTTATTAATTTAGCATACAAATGAGAATACACATATATGAAATGAATAATATTTTTTTATATTTGAATTTTACCATATTGTTGAATTAGTCAAATGCTTTGGTTGCTCAAAATTTTGTTATCATATGTTGCTATATTATTGATGATATTATGTTACATCGGATTAAATTAAACACAATCCTGGTACAAAAGACTTAAAATACATGTATGGTTACTTTGGGAATAGTTTGAGCTAATAGCCAAGGTTTATCACTGGCATCAAGAGACTCAGTGTTCGAGTCTCAATTTCTACCCCATTTCCCGTCCCTCAGTTAACTGCTAAAAAAAAAAGGAATAGTTTGATTTATGACTAAAAATATTTAACACTGACGCAAAGTTGGTGATAATATTGATTTTTTTTTTTAAAACATCAGTGATAATATTAATTAAGCGCAGCAAATTGTGCTTCATTTTTCCTCACAAATTATTGAATAAATCGATATAAAGATGAAATCATTGATGATTAAGTAGACTTTTTGGAGACTTTTTGGAGATTTTGTTTAAGGTAAAGCGACGACAATTAGTATGAAATACTAGAGATTCCTTCATATAGATGATAAAAAAGTCAAGATTTGAAGCAATTCCAAGATTGTTGGTCACAGGTTGTGGCTAGCTTTATGCACTAATTGAAATTGGAATACTAGCAAGCAATTATTTATGTGGGCGTATCATGGCGTCCAACAACCAAATCCAAGTCTTAATTAGCAGCAAATGTCTTTATCCAACTCCGGTCAGACCTTAGCAGATTTCAGTTTAGCAAGTATTATTCAAATTAAAGCATTTGGCTGTTGATTAAGCTCATTAATTGGAGTTAAAAATAATAATAATTTAGTGTATCATGTAAAATATACAAGGAATAATTGGTTTAGATGGTAGTTTCTTTTGTTGGATAGCATTTTTTTTATTTGTTACAAAAAAAATTGCATTACATGGGACTAATAGTGGAGACTGGCGAGATGTGTGCATCTAATTATTTATTTCATATAATTTTCAAAAAAATTATTTATTTCATATAAAATCTGAAACAATATTTTTATTTTATAAATTTATTTATTTTCATATCTAACCTTATAAAAATTAATTATAATTTTAAATTTTGTGGCTAAATATAATATTAGTTATAAAATTATTTATATTCATTGTTTTTAGTGATTCTTAGCTACAACTTTAATATCTGGAGTTAATATTTATGACTAAACATGCTAAATTACATATTAATTATATAAATTTAAGATGTAAACATTGGTTGACTATGGCCTGTTGTACGAGACCTCACAAGTAAAAAAAAAAAATGATTGACTATATAATAAAGGCAACTCTCTTTTTTAAAATATAAAAAAAATTAATTTTATAAATTAATAACATATAAATTTTAAATTTTGCACAGCATGGAGCTTATATATGATCAATTTATACAAACAATTATATAATTTTATTTTAATGATGGTAAATTTTATAGTTGTATGTGCATATTATTATAGTGACGAGTGTTAATTATAATATGAAATTTAGATGGAAACTGTGTACATGCCATGCCATGGTAAGTCAAAATCCTTTAAGTTCTAGAAGGTGGATGGACGGAGGGAGCGCTTTAGCTTCCGTGAAGCTTTAAGTTTGCTAAAAGTTTGGGATTTTTACAAAAATAAATTAAAAATAAAAAATAAAAATAAAAAATACGGTTGATTGTTTAATTTTTTTAAAATTAATTTTTTGTAAAATTTTTTTTAAAATATAGTAGATGTTCTCCGGTTACAAAATGAGACAAATATAAATCTAAAATTAAGAATATAAATGCAAAACAACTATTTATCCACACTAGCAAATCTTAATAACACATAATATCTAATATCTATGAAGAAATTAAATACAAGATAATTTCTAATACATATATTTCACTTTAAAAGAAATAAAACAATTAAAAATAAATTCGTAAGAAATAACTCCAAATAAAAAAAAAAAAGGATAAACAACCTTAAAAACAATCAGAAAACAACATTCAGTAACTAAAAAATAATAAATAAAGTCAAAACAACCTCACACATCATCGAAACAACTATTCAACAACCAGAAAACAGCTTGAGAGCAACTAATTCTAATAGCTTTATTGTACAAAGTATAAAACAAAATAACATTAAAAATAACCCGTCCACAACTATAAAATAGTCTCAAAACAATTTGAAAAAATAATATTTAGCAACTAAAAAATAAAGAAAAACATTAAAACAATCTCGACAAACTCAAAACAACATTCAACAACCTCAAAATAACCTGAAAACAACATTCAGTAAATATTTAAAGAAAAATAGAGTTATAAAAAAATAGAAAAAAAAAACAACTTGAAAATAACTTGAGAACAACCGAGAATAACCAAAAAAATCAAAAGCAATCAAAACAACCTCAGAATAACCTTTTAACAACCCAAAAAATATCACAACATACACCTATTAAATCAACGAGAAATCATGAATTGACAAAAGTACAAATTCAAAAATAAAATTAGAAAAAGATGAATAAGAAGAATAAAAAGAAGAAAAAGAAACATTTCGTTTGAAAATTTTTTATTGCTGTAAATCTATTATTAGTGGGGTTAATTTTACAAATCTTATTATTGTTAGGGATGAATTTTGGTAAAAATGAAGAAATTGATAGATTTTGAAAGAAAGCATGAAGAGAAAAAAATAAGAAAAAAAGACCGTATAAATGAAAATAAAAAATAAAAAACACAATAAAATTAAAATATATGTAGATTAAAATGAAAAAAAATTACTGTATTTTTTAAATATTTTATTTAACTTAAGTTATTTGTGATATTTTAGAATTGCGGCTAAATTTGGATCACAATAAAGACAGATGGGGCATCCACTCGACCCAACAACGATATTAGCCCACTTATCTATTCCTCAATGCTAAATTATGATGGGCCGAGTTTCTTCGCACCGCAGTCCGCAGGGAAGAAGAAGAAGAATCGTACGCCAATTTGAAACGTCAGCCATCCAAGAAAAAGAGAGAAAGAGGCGCTCTTTCCTCTTTGTCTGTTGAGTCTCGCCAATGGATGACACAAAGCTCGTAGAGGAATTCACCTCCTCCTCCACATTTGCACAACATGACCACCCACCTCCTGTTTCCATTAATCACTTCTATAGTAATAAAAGGAAGTTAAGTAATGCCAGTCTCTGCAATTCCTCCTACTTCAAAATTCGCGCGCTTCTTCGACAGCTTCGTCCCCAGTTTATTCAGGTACCCATGCTCTTTTCTTGCTTTTTATGGTGATTCTGTTTTTGGGTTTCCTTTGTTTTCTCTCCTTGTTTAATGGGTTCGCACTTTTTTAAAAAATTCTGCTGAGAATTTAGCCAAAGTTTGATCATTTATTGTTTATTAATTGCAGACAGAATATTTGATCTTTGTTCATTTAATTACATGTATGGGTTTATTATTTCTCTCAATTGGGTTCTGTGAGGTGCAAACTTCACTTGGTGCATGTTCGGTGCTGAAAAAACTAAGAAATTAAATGCAGAATAAACGATTTTTAGGTTTTATTTTCTGTCAAAGAAAAGTAACGTTATTTCAAGCATTCATGGCAACCGTTAATCCATCTGTTATATGTTGTTCTTTAGGCCGTTATTAATCCATCTGTTGTGTCGTCTGTTAACTTTAAGAATTGTTTTGTTTCAATTCAGCTAGCTAGTACATTATACCCGGAAAATCTAGGTACAATCTATGTTAATTAGTCTGGAATACACTAATTAACATATTTCTGTTCGATTAAATGATAGTTGCTTGTGGTGGGGGCCAAGTAGAATAATGGTGGTGTTCTTTAGATTGTACTGATTGTTAATCTTATCCCTTTTAAAGTCATCTTGAAATGGTATTGCATTCCATTTGGAACACATTCATCCCATTCTTCTCTGTAGGGTTAGTTTAGGAGAATTCATGGCAATTGCTACTTGGATGCCTGTAGTGATGTTCACATATTGAGTTGGGGTGATTTATGCTCTATCATCCCCTCATTATTATGCTCATTGATATTAAATATAATAAACAAATTTAGAATTGTCACAAATGCAGAGTGTATAGACCCCGAATCTTTGTTGAGTTGTGTAATAGTTTCTTCATGCATAGTTATTGTGGCTATCATTTATCTTGTGATTCATTCTATTATAGCTTTTAACTCAATGATGAGAAGTGTTGAAGTAAAAGGTTAATAAAACACAAGTCATTTTTAGAATATTTCATCATAGTTTTCTTTTTTTTCTATATAGTGTGCTTTAAAATTTACTTTCTTTTCATTGCACTGTGAAATATGGTTCCTCGTGTAGGTACTCCAGACACCTGACTTTCGGAATTGTAAAGCAGCTCATGAACTTCAAATACGTTAGTTCTTGCTTCTTAAGTGTTTTGCTTTATGATGTTACTTTTAATTGATGTGCATTGGCTGGATACTTTTTCCCTTGTGTAAGATTTTCTGTACGATAAATCTCAGAATATCCTTGCATGACAGCCTACTTGGTAACTCATGTAATACTGTTATTCAATCTGCAGAATTGAAGCTTTTGATGAATTTGTACAAGGAGATGACCATGGAAATGGACCCGCTTGAAAAGCCCATGCCAAAATGTCAGCCTTTGTCTGGTGAAACTGTGTCTGGAAGACTATCCGGGGAAAGAAAGCAAGATGGAAAACTGCCAGAAGTTCTTCAACCCAAACAGCCCTCCCACCAGTCTGCAGAAAAGAAAACCCCTGCATATTTCGACTCACTAACAGAGTCTGATGATAGCCACACTCGAAAAAGCTACATTGTGGGTGGTTCAGCTTTTGGTTGGAACTTCATCACATTTAGAGGTGGTAGCCCTGTTTATTATGGGGTGACAAAAGAGTATTATAGAAACACCCTTAAAAGTAAAATGTCAGGAACTGGTGTTTCTTCCCGTATCAGCTGACCCGTTGAAGTAAATGGAGCATGCGTATCATACGATGCTGTCTTAGGAGTTCCAAAAATATTCCTTTTGCTTAAAACAATTGCAAATTTTGATGACTAGGATGCCACATGTTATAATGCTGGAATGTTGGTGTAAAACAGAAAGTGCCATTTTTGTTGTTACTGGGATGAGTGAGAATGGGTATAGATTACAATTATATGACTTCCAAGGAGTGTTGTATGCAACTTATGATCTCAAGTCATGCTGATAGGTTTTTGCGCTGCTTTAGGTTCAGTTTCTGGATGTATGCATCTCTTCAAGAATATCAGTGATTTGATACGTTGAATTATAGTTGGACTGGATCAGAAAGATTGAAACTGCGGACTCTAAATATGATAATCCTTACCTGCAGAATCCAATGAATAGGGCACTAATCCACTTTACAGGCGGACCTGGTAATTCTTTCGGCTAGGGTCAAGTGGGTGCAGGCAGCAATATATCTGGATTAACTCTCTTTTACGTTTTGATCCATGAAGATTTGAACTTAAACCTTCTCTAATCCTTGCATCATTGGATGACATGAATTATGAAGAGATGAAGCAATTCAATTCATTAAAGAATATGAAGACATAAATCAAATTTGGTCTAATTGACAGAGTCCTTGCTGTTGAATCAATGCTCTCGCTTTAGGCAGCCTCCTTTGAAAGAATAATTTGGATTTGTTTGCTAAATTACAGAAGTAGGTTCAAACTTATTTCCCAATTCTCAGGACTCAACTCGAACTCCATCTATGTCGTTGCCATTAATGCCTCAATAAGGGGAGCAATATGCCCTATTGTCCAAATAAGAAATCAAATAAAGAAGGCAAAAAATTAGGAGATTTTGCCATATTTGTGATGAATCTTTTTCATTCACGTAGAATCTGAACTAAAACAAGCATTTAATTTCTGCAAAAACTTTGAAATAATATAGAAATCTTTGAACAAATGCTTGTAATGATCCTACTAAACTTACGGAAGTTTAGGTGGGAATTTGTTCAACAAGCCCTAAACAGTAATATTTTTGGTTTGGTAACACCTAAACGGTAAACTTTAAATCTTCCTTCTACGTAATAATGGGCAGACCTCCCTTTTGAATCAGGTAGTAGAATTTGAAAATCAAGTGAAAAATAAATTTTATAAATCATCCCCTTTTAAATCAAATCAAAATAAATTCTATAAATTAATGACGGCATGATAGCAAAATTTAAACTTTGACCCCTGGAAAAAGTGACTACTTAACCACTCTCTCACTAACAACTTTACATCTTCTTTAAAACATGTAAATTAGGCGAGAAGGGTGGGCATAATGAAATCTGTGGGCATAATGAAATCTGTGTGCTCATTGAATCAACTTTAACAAGATTTTCATTTATCAGTTTCCTAAACAAGATTTTCCTTGTCAAAATTTTCCATACATTACGAAGATTTTCCTTGTATACCTTCATTACCATTAATTCAACGCTACTATTTTGAATGCTTCTTCAATTCCTAGTATAAAATGAAGCCTTTGCGAGCTCTTTTTTTTTTTTTTTTTTTTTTTTCGCAGTTCTTTTCTACTCTATTTTGCGAAAGAGGATGGATTCCCATCTCCTGTCTCTTGTCTTCTATGTGATCAGTTCATGTTTCTTTTACATCCACGCAGGTTAGATGTCTTCAAATAAGTACTAAAAACGTTCTCCTGCACATATTACATGTTTATATTCTCTGATAAATTCACATACATACTAAGGTTTACGTGCATTTTAATTTCTTGTGTCGTTTTTACCATGCTTATATTTCAATATAAAAATTTATTTACGTATAATAATTATGCTACTATCTTTATGTGTTGATGAGTGATTTTTTTTTTCTCCTGATGAAGGAGCACATGGGATTGGGGTGAACTATGGACTACTGGGGAACAACCTTCCACCTCCAGATTCGGTGATAAGCCTACTGAAATCTAGAAACGTTGATAAGGTTCGAATTTTCGATCCCAACCCTGATGTTTTGAGGGCTCTAGGGAACACTGGAATTGAAGTTGTTCTTGGTGTTCGCAATGAAGATTTGGAAAAACTTGCAGCAGATCCATCCTTCGCAACTCAATGGGTTAGCACCAATGTTTTACCTTATCTCCCTGCGACAATATTCAGGTATATATCTGCAGGAAACGAGGTCATTCCAGGGCCATTGGCGCAATTTGTACTCGGTGCCATGCAAAATCTAGATTCCGCCCTGGAAGCAGCTAATGTTCAAGTTCCTGTTAGCACAGCTATCCACTTCCAAGCAATAGGCCAATCTTTCCCACCTTCAAATGGGTCATTTTCTGAAGCTTCTAAGAGCATAATGGAACCCGTTGTTGCTTTCTTGGTGTCTAAACAATACCCACTTCTAGTCAATGTATATCCTTATTTTGCATACGAAGGTGATCCTACGAACATAAAGTTACATTATGCATTAGGAAACGCAGGCCCTCCTGTTGTTATCAATGGTGGTCTGCAATACAATAATCTTTTTGATGCTATGTTGGATACAATGTATTCTGCGCTAGAGAAAGTTGGCGGAGGAACTGTCAGGATTGTTGTTTCAGAAACAGGTTGGCCAAGTGCTGCAAATGGAGATATAGCAACTATAGGTAATGCTCAGGCTTATGTTAATAATGTGGTAGCTCGTGTCAAATCTTCATTAGGTACTCCAAAGAGACCTGGAAGCTCTACAGAAACGTACATTTTTGCTCTTTTTAATGAGAATTTAAAGCCACCTGGTACTGAACAGAATTTTGGGTTATATCGTCCTGATATGACTGAGGTTTATCACGCCATCCTTTCTTAGTACCAAAGTAGTCTATGGGATATGGTTTTTCCATATACGTCAGCTTTAAATAAATTAAAATTCCTCATTAGTGACTTCCGAGTAGTCGGAATTCATGCCACTATCGGACACTAGGGCATGAAAAAAAAAAAAAAAAAATCCTCAGTAGTTTTCAGTTCTGCAATAAGAGGGGTGTTAATTTATGTACTTGTCTATCAAGGGATTTATAATAAAGTACATTAATATTCCTAATTTCATGTTGTCTTGACATTCTCCAAATTTGTTTGTCTTTTTTTTTTTTTTTTTTTGGTTTAAAATACTTCATCTCTGAGCTTGTAATGATTTTTCATAAAAAAATTCTCATTTCCTGAATTTAATGCCAATGTATTTTTAATGCACTTACAGAAACTATTCCCCTAAAGATATCTCAAGAATTATATTTTAAAATTTCTACAATTTAGATTTTATAAAGAACATAAAATATCTACATTTCAATTTTCACGAAATGGAAGTGCAGGGTTTCTGTGAAGAGGAATTGTGAAAAGAGTAATTTTCCACTGTCTAATTCCAGTAAAAATAAATGAAGTGAGAACCTGAATGCAATGTTCCAGCATACGAAAAGCCCGATCCATTTCTAGTAGTCGCTTTTATTTTTGATCCTTTTCATGGTATTTTGAGAGGTCTCATGTGTCTACTCAGACAACGGGGGTAAACAAGACAAGGTTTCGACCGGACAAACTCTTAATGGCGAAGCAGTAGACAGTACAATAGCAATTGCTACACACCATTAGATGAAGGTGACTTTATAGTCGGTGTAAACTGATATGCAAAGGATTTTATTAAAAAAATTTGCTTATAATTTTGGATTTGATGAAGCACATACACATCAAAAGGAGCAGAAAAATCTAATTCATTGGGATTGAATAAATAGTTTATTATTATTTTTGCAACAATAAATAATTTATTCAAGTGATGGAAAATTGATAATGATACACAATGAAAATTAAATGCACTTCAGAAGTCATGAAAGAGCATAATAGCATCATCAATCTTCATCTGTGAGGACTCCATCAGAAATCTCATTTTTTTAAGCTTCTCGTATTTATCTTTCGCTGCCCCCTCTAGTTTCTTAAGTGGGAGACTGAGAATCTGAAACAAGTTGATACAATAACCATTAGTGCCCGGAAGAGTCACATCATGTATTGACAGACAACAAAGCAACAGTCGGGGATTTAGTGATTGAAAAAGCAGAATCAGAAAAAAATATCCAAGGCAAAACACCGACTTGAGTCTAGGCCTAGAAATACAAAGAAGATTTTCTAGGAAAGATCCACTAAATATGCCACAATTTGAAAAAAAAAATATATATCTGGGTGGTAACCCACCGTAAGAACAATCCGAACAGACCACATTACCATGTCAATGAAGGTATTTTATTTTGTCTTAGTGTTTCACATAGTCAAATGCAAGCTACAACATTGCAGGAATCATTCACCTTCAGTTCAAACTACAGATGCCAAAACCCTATATCCTTGCAATTCAAATTCAATCCATCAGTTTTAGCGGCTAACTAGGTCATTGAGCAGTAGCCTACTGTCAATTAGAAACTGTTCGCTTGTGGGATGCAGAAAGCCAGAAACTAATTTGAAGGAAATGGGTTAGCAACACCCTACTGTTGATTCTTGGAAAAATCCTGAACCTGTGCCCTCCATCACAAACACACACACACACACACACCCAAATCCAACCAACCAACCAAAATGACCCACCTCTTTTTGTTGCTCCAGCTCGTAAGCCACTCGGATGCTCAGATTTAAGGAAGCATGAAACATCTCATCCAGCACATGTTCCCAAAGCGTATGCTTATTCACCTTCCACAACAAGAAAGTTGCTGTTCCCACGACTAATTTCTGCATGGATGGTAAAATAAAATCTTTAATAAGTTAAAGACCATATAGTCCATAATAAACTCACTGACATCAAATATCAATTAATAATCAATTTAGTAAAGAGACATGTACAGCCAAATCTCAGCTCCAAGACTTATTTTATTTTTTGTTTCTAAGATTTTTTTGATTGTTTTACAAGTCAGGCACCTCAATTTTATGCCATATACACTATGATGATTGATGGTACTCCCGCAAGAGGATAAGCTCCAGGCAAAGAATTCTCTATCCTAGTCTTTTGACCAATATCCAGTTAAATACTTCTTATTCTGCATGATATGTCTCAAAGGAAGATGTGACGCACAGATTATTTAGAAATATGTTCCATCAACTTTCTCCTTTTCTACTCCCTACATCATTCAATGTCAGAATTAACTCATATGGATCTCCCTCTAGTTAATGGAAACACGACTATCTTGTTTCTACAATTACCCTTACTATTAAAATTTTTTACCAAAATTTAAATTTAAATTTCAGACAGTGGGCAGTTATCTTTTATTAAAATAATTAAATCTCAACCAGGGATATCAATGCTTGAGATTAAATGTGACCTGTCATGTTTACTGCAACTTGAGAGAACCTAAATCCAACTGGATATACATCAGTATGCAGCTATGCATATAAACACACCACACAAACTGACAAATATAAAACAGAAAGCCTTGTTTACCTCCATAAGCAAGTAGTCATCCTGCCACATCTTATAAAGCAGCCTTGTTGTTTCCTTCTTTTCAACAAATATTGTATCTGAAATCTACAGGGAAAGAAAGAATTAGAGAAAATAGCACAGCAAAAGCATCATCCAAACAAATCTCACCAAAGATAGAAAATCCAAACCAATGATTAAAAAATAAAAAAATGCCCAAAACATTTCTGCATGTAGTGCTGGGCACAATGGCTTAAGCTCATCAAAGCGAAATTAGGATTTTGCTTAATTAAGATTTTGCAGTGGAATAAAATAGCCCTATAACAAGGACTGACAGAAACTACACATCTTATGGTTGATTCTGCAAAACAGAGTTTGCCCTATTGTGACAAGTGTTTGGTGTGACTCAATCCCAGGGAACATGCAGGAGAGGACGAGCTCTCGCTCTGGTGGTGGACATGGAAAGAGGAAAAAAGACAATGGAAAATCTGATGAAAAAAACTGCCTCTCCTCTCTTCCCTAGAAAAGTCTCATACCTCTGGCTGGCAGTTAATGAATTATGGCATATTGGACATGGTTATTATCTCATCATTTCCAATGGAGGAACTCCGAAAAAACTCCGTTTTACAATCATTACCTTATAAGTCTCAAGTAGGCGACCGGCCTTTGACAGTAACCTGAACATTCTATAAGCATCTCTTCCATATCTTTTCAACACAATTGACTCCACCTGCAGCATAGGATAAGTTATTAAGCTTTTTTTTTTTTGAAAGGAATGAAACTCCAGTGTTCCTAATTTTTGGGAAAATACATAAATCAAACAGACCTCATCACTCTGAGCTACTTCAATAATATGCTTAAAATCTGCATGAAAAGTATAGTTGTGTCACAACAAACCAAAGAGTATCAACCCAAAAAAATGGAGTTCTCTTGACAAATGAATTATAGTTTTACAATTCAAAATGAAAACTGGCATGAGAAACGGTCAGATGGTACCTATACTATATGAATCGTCAACCATCCTTACAAATGGAGGAGGAGAACTCAACTGGACAAGGGCAGCTCTAATATGCTCAAACGTCATGTTTCGCCCTTTTTCACTCTTAATTACCTCTTCATATATGGAATTCACCGACAACGGAACTGCAGAACTTATTATAGTCATAAATGTAAGAAAAGTAAGGGAAATTTCATAAAAATGACAATGAAGAGGTTTTTTTTTTTTCCTTTTGATTGTTTCCAACAACAACATTATTGGAACAATGTGGTCAGCATATGCATAGTATTTCAACAAATTACCAAATTTTGACTCGCATGATATCAAAGCTCACTTCATGCAAGTAGATCATTCCTTGATATTAAATAGAAAACACAACTTTCATCAAACCAGTTCAGCTACTCCACTGACTTCAGGTATACACATCTGAACCTTATATTGATTTAGACTTAAGCAGCTGTCTTCACAGTATGAAAAATGGTGAACTATGATAAAGCCAATTCTGAGTTTGGACATCTTCACTAGCCTGTGTTGCATCATTAAGTCAACATGGAAACCAATGTTTTTTGTGCAACTCAACAATTCTAACATACAAGTTACTTTCCTTTTCTCAGATCTAGACTCAAGAATCAGCTGCAAATATCTATTTATAGAAGATACCCCTCAAGTCTTCCATGTATATTTGTATTAGATATTTGTATGGTCATAATAGTTTGAGATATATCTAGGCTAAACAAAAGAATTTAGAAATTATCTAGGAAATATTTCCATAAAACAGTTGAGCAATCATCTAAGGAATCTTGTCACCTGAACTTCCCGTTTTCACTTTCTTCTCTTCAGTTATAGAAGCATCTAGCATTGCGCTTAAGACAATGGCTGCTCCATCATCTAGCCGTCCTCTAACATTCTCAATGCAAGCCTAGCACGCAACAGAACATTCTGAATTAATTTGAAGATAAATTTGAAAAGTATTAAAGGACAAGAGAAATACTTTAGCAGTTTCACAAAAATATACAGGATGTGCACAAACCCTTTCCTTCAACAATTTGGGCCACGTTATTTCATTATCTTGAACTTTGTCTAAAGAAGACTCTAAATTACAAAAGGAGACACTTTTCACCTTCTGTAAGATAAAGGAACATTGTTATGCATGCATCACATGACTTTTCATGTGGACTTTCTGAGACTAGTGTTTATTCCTCATTTAATCCAATTTCTACATAAAAAGTTTAAATGGGTAGTTGAAATAGCAAAAAAGACCCTGTTCGAAAGCTGAAGAGGTCAGCAAGGATCCTGTCATTTACTTTACAATGTCAAGCCCATAGATATTTCCCTTGATCATAATTCATGAAACAGTTATCAACAATATCAACAAGAAGACAATTGTATCAGCAGGAAAACAACTAAAAATTTCAATTTAATTTATTATTTTCAGTGCAAATTTATTGGTGAAATATTGTGCGCTCATTTGTTTGAATGTACAAGTAGAATGAGACTTAAATCAAACGTAAAACCAACCTTATGCCTCAGCCTACGAATAAATTCCTCAAAATTGGCACGCCAAACTACTTCTTGATCTTCTGCAACCACTCCATCTACATTAAGCTCCAAAGCATCAAGCTTGCGCTGTAAATGTGAGAATGAAAGATTAGGAAGTGCACTTCATAATTTAATAAATGATTCATTGACAACCTTGTCTCCAGCATGTTTGTCAGTGGATTTATTTGGGTCCTTTTCTTCATCATCTTTTACTTCAGCATCTAAATCAACTGAAAATCTTTTTGCATCCATAGGCACTGCTGCTGCTACAACACGTTGCTCTAGGGTTTCTGATTCTATAACTATCTGCATGTGTTAGTAAAATGATGGCTTATAAATAATTGAGAAACATCTTTAGAACACAAAACTAAGTATGCAGATTGCATAATT
The DNA here is from genome assembly GCA_949673435.1 of Macaranga tanarius. Lineage (NCBI taxonomy): Eukaryota > Viridiplantae > Streptophyta > Magnoliopsida > Malpighiales > Euphorbiaceae > Macaranga > Macaranga tanarius. Next base: position 2,622 of record CATIWO010133653.1, on the reverse strand, counting down.
CCATTGATAACAGGCAAGTCACGATGATTGCACAAAAAAAAAAACTATGCATTCATATCCAAAAGGTAAATGTTCATTTAAACCTCATTAATAACTAACTGACAAATCAATTATGGCATCGTTCTTTTCTAACCTTTTTCAAAAAAACAAAAAAAAAACCCTTATAATTATGGACAGACAAATTTGACCGCAATACAAAATGAATTAGCTTCTGTAGAGTACATAAAATGGTCCGTACTAGTTCTTCTTTTTAAGTCCCTTTTCTGATGTGAAAGCATGTAAACATCCTCACAATGTCTGAAGGGACTGGATCCCACCTCTTAGCCTACCCCTCATAAGGCAGTGTATTAACCAACCAGCCGAAGATGAAACAAAACTCAAGCCTCTTCATATTTACAATCAGGAAGGATATCCCAGAGACAATAGACACTAGCAGCAATCACATTCTGCTAATTTCCAAGCCTGGTTAGGTATCAGTATATCTACAATGAAGTTGTTCTTTAATCTAAGTGCCTTAATAATGTCATGCATTCATATGCATGAACTGTTATTTCTGATTCAAGAAAACAAATGAGAAACTGCTAATATATTTTATGCAATTGGACAACAACCTTGCCAGACTTAGCACCTCTCTTCTTTGCACGAGCCTCTTCTTCAGTGGGAGGTTCAAGAACTGGTACAGAGGCAGGGCAGTGCTCAGTATAACGGGCCATTGCAAGTTTACGAAGGCTTTCTTGTACAGCATCTAAACCTATACTATTTCCTGCATATAGCAAAACAGTCCTTCAAAACTTTAAAAAAGAGCTCTAAACTGAATGTTACTGTTTTCAAAACCTAAAGGCCTTGTCTGAAGAAATTAATTGAATTAAATTGAATATGATAATGCAAGATATGCAAACATATGTAAGCGACTTGCCTTGCTTTTGACTTGAATTGGCCCTATCAACAATTTGCTTCACTGTAAGCCTGCCGTGTTGAAGTAAACCCTCAAAAATATCCACACACTGCAAAACGCACCAAAATTAAGAATCCAATTTATATATTTATTGAAACAAAATCACAAGCTGAGAATATTTAAAAAAAAAAAAACGTACCAATTTGTCCAATTGATCGAAGTCATGGGAGACGATGGACAAAAATTTAGAAAACCTAACGCGGTGGAGTATGTTATTGAACAAAGCGATGTAGTGAACTGGTTTAGGGTCATCTTCAGAACGGAAGGATTGAACGCAATTGTGTTGGATTAAGACGAGTAAACTGTTCTTGGCTTGCACCAGGTTCAGCTCAGTGAATCGAATTACGTCTTGCAGTGTTAGAGGTCCTTTGCGGAGAAGACATTCACAAACTTTCTGTTTTATTTCAACAGCAAAAAAAAAAAAAATGTCAAAATACTGTGATAACAGTATCATTTATGATGCTTTATTAAACAGAGAGAGAGAGTGTGTGTTACGGCGACGAGATTGCCAAAGTGATTGGTGATGATATGAGTGGCGTATTTGATGCCGTTTTGCGTCTTCACCATTTTCTTTTTTCCGCTGCTGTTGAGACTTGAGACGCTAGCTTCGCTATGTGCGTGGGAGGGAGGCGGGAAGAGGATGGGAAGAGGCGATTGCTTGGTTTTAAGATGTTAAAGACTATAACGAAAGATTTCGCATTGGGTCCATAGCTCAGTGGTAGAGCATTTGACTGCAGATCAAGAGGTCACCGGTTCGAACCCGGTTGGGCCCTTATTTATTTATTTTTTATTATTAACATTAGGTTTTATTATTTTTATTTTATGATATGCATTTGCTAACATTAGGTCAATTACGACATCCCCATAATGGTTTTATACTTTTGAGAGTAATACATATACTATATCTTCATTTTATCATCCTCCCTTTGATTCAATTTTTTTTAGGCCAATTGGTTTAAAAAATCCAGCCAGCCTGATCTGGGTGGTCTTGCACCTACCAAAGTGGTGCTGCCGTAGAGGGTTCGATCCCTATGGGCTCCCCCCTCCCCTCTAACAAACTAACACTAACATACTAACAACTACCTCTGTTAAAAAAAAAAAAAATTGGTCTAAAAATTTTAAACCTTTTATGACTTGTTATAATTTTATCTCACTTTTTAAATATTGGCAAAAATAGCCAGATTTCAAAAATTAGGAGCAATTATAGCTAAAAATTGACTTTGGTCAAAATTGAGTGGGGAGGTGTTGATATGACATCTTAAGTGGCACAACTGATGTGGTGCCTACTGTCACATCAACTAAATATTTGCATAAAAAAACCAAACGATTTTTATTTGTAGTAAATTTAGCCCTAAATTTTAAATTTTGGCATAAATATCTTAATTTTTCTAAATACATTACATTTTATTAATAATATGTAATATCTAATAGTTAACTATATTACTTAAATTATCAATTATTTTTGTAATATATACAAATTTAAAAATATAAATCATACATTTAATACTAAAATACATTAATCTAATTACTAAAATTTTAATTATTGAATTATTTCAAAATAAATAATATTTACATAATAACTAAAATATTATTAAAATTAAAAATATATTAATACATGTGTTAAAAATTTTATTAGTATTATATTATTTATTAAATTTTAAACACAT
>CATIWO010133652.1:0-16612 GCA_949673435.1 Macaranga tanarius | reverse complement strand
TTATATGATTATAAAATCATAATATTTTCTAAAATATTAAAAAAAATTAATTAAATTCTAAAATATTGAATGATATTTTTCAAAAATTTAAGAACTCAAATATAAAATTTTAAGAAATTACTATTTATTATTAATTTAATTAAATTAAAATTAAAATTTAAACTACTTAAATTATTTTATAAATAATAATTTAACTCAAAGTAAAAAAAATAAGTATCAATTTGCATGTAACAATTGAAATAAAATAATAATTAACAAAATTAATAATTTTTAATTAAATAATTTAATTTTGAACTCTCATTGTTTAAATAATCGTTTATATGTATTAATTCAAAATGCATATACTTAAGCATCAATTTGCCAAAAAATTAATAGTTCATGATAAAATTACAAAAAAATATCAAACTTTGTGCATTGTTTTATAAATTATCAAAAAGATGCATTTAACGTGGCGCCTATGTGGATTGACTCAGATTTTTTGGCGGTTACATCAGTAAGATTTCACCGGATTTTCAACCAGTGCATACAATTGCAAAAATAAAAAAATTTGTGCATAAAATTGCCAAAATCGAAAGTTCATGATTAAATTGTCAAAAGCACCAAAGTTGATGCATTTTTTTTTTTTTATAAATAACCCTTCTTCTAACTCGGCCATATTTTTTTAGCCACCTCTTCTTCAGCATTATCCCCTATCATGGCACTTCCTTCTAATCATCGTCATCTTCATTTGATCCAGCATTCAATCAAGCTTCTAACTAATCAAATATGCTAGCCATATAAGCCTGAAAATATGCCAACTGATCATAAGAAGGAGCTTTTCTTAAAATAGAATAAGGAAATAAGTAAAATTATTACCTTAGAGGAAGTAGAGATCGATGGGGCAATCTTAGGATAGCTATAATGGATGGGGCATCAATTACAAAAGGAGCAACCGGAGGAGCATCAAGGGATGGATCATTGGGCAGGTTCATTGAAGGGACCTCAAGAGTTAAGTCCTCAATTTCTTGAGGATTAGAGCTGACGTGAACAATTGTGGGAGGCTGACTAGAAGGAGTTTCGATCCTAGCACTTTTAGTCTGACTAGAGACCGATTTGGAAGAAGCGCTACCATGCTTGATGACTAGCTTCTTAGTAGTAGTCTTGTGCCTTTTGGTAGGCCAACCATCAGGAATCTCAATCGGCTTAGCTACAGCTTCTGAAAAGAGCAGTTTAGTTATGACAAGAAGTAAATTATAAAGTATAAAAGAAGGAATTTAATTACCTAAACGATCAAGGTATGGATATGGAAAGCATGAATCAACCAAAGTCTTCAAATTGATGGTAAGGTCACCAAGAAACTTGCCAGTCCATGTTATAGGGTTCTTAGGTTTTGACTTGGTAAAAATATTACCAACAATACTAAAAGGGGCAATAGAATGTGGAGGAGACTGATCGACGTATGTATTAGCACAAACATCAATATATGTTCACTTTTAGAAAAGAAGTATATGAGTAAAGGTAACTGATATAGCTATAAACTTGGTGTTCCCACAACAATTCGGCCTTAACGATGTTCATCTTCTAATTTTTCCTCTTTAGTCTAGTGAATTATATTTAAACCAATAAAAGTCTTCAAAGGCTTGGATTTCTTAGACAATAGTCTTGGTTCATTCTTACAAAGAAGAAAAAGCTTGATGAGCAACTCCTTTGTCATCGGCCACATCTCAAATTTATAGATTGGCCATTTCATGCCAAGGAAGAAGATAGTGTTTGTCGCAAAAGAAATTCTAAAAATTTATGAAAAGATCTTAGAAGGTTTGACAAGAAGAAGGTAGAATTCTATTAATTTGATTAAAGAAGGAAAGACATAAGCTAACCTTTTAAATAAGATCGATTAATTAAGGACAACTCGATTATTAAAAGAAGAATTACATGAATAAAAAATGGGGAAATGAACATATTAACAGAGACGTAAGCTAACCTTTTAAATAAGATCGATTTGCAAGATATTTGATGGGCTTTAGCGGGCCAATCCAAGTCATAATCTTCCTTTCCAATGGGCATTTATATCAAATTATGAAGAATATTGTTTACATTGACCTAAACCATTTTAAGTTTTGTTTTACAAAGAAGTTGAGGGTGGAGAGGCCAATCTGTTGGGCTTTGAGCCCATTAGATAGACTAGGTTTTGTTTAGTTCCATAATTAGAGTAGGATTAGTCTTGTTAGTTTCATAATTAGAGTAGGACTAGTATTTTAATTCTTAGGCTTATATTCCTATATAAAGCCGATTTTCAAAATAATAAAGGACGTAGATAATTTTTTCATTCAACAAATTCAAACTTATTTTTTCTACAGTTTTTACAATTTTATCAACTTTGTTCATCATGATCCCGGTGATTAAGTTTTCCGGTAGAGTAAAACTCGTAATTAAATTCGATTTTAATAGGTTAAAGAGGTTAAAATTTATTTTCTAATCCTGTTATCACCTTCAGCTGATAACAAACTCTATTTTCTTTTACTTTTGCTTTTGAATTTTTTGTATTTTGGCTCACAGAATCTATTTTAATCAACTTTGGGGCATTTACCGAATTTATTTTGGTGAACAAGAATACTGCCGGTTTATAATAAAGACCTTTTGCATAAATGAAATATTACGAAGTTTATAATTTATTGTAAATTTGTTATAATTTTTAAAATTTGATAAAAAAATCATAATTTATTTTATTCTTTACAATATAATTTATTTAAATCTACAATTTGTTTAAAATGAATAAAAATATACACACATCATATATGAGGTATTTTTTAAGATTGCTCTATATACATTTTTTATTAATTTTGATGAAAATATAAATTGTACTCAAATTATGAATAATTAACTAAATTATGTTATTTTTCAACTTTTAAAAATTAGAACAAATTTATAAAAAAAATTAAAATAATATTATAAAAGTTTTTATACCAATGAAACTCGCTTCATAAATATTATAAAGTGATGACTCAGTTTGATATGGACAAATATTTTCTGATTGGTAGGCTGCCATTGGCCCATTCAGTTGTTGTGTTCACATAAAATATTAATAATATCATATTATAATATATTCTTGAATTTTAATATTTAGATTTTGTGATCAGAGGTGAATTTTTAATATGATACGGGAGCATTTTTGTATGCCTCATGGTATTAAATTTTTTATAAGTTTATGTAAATTAAGTGACCAAAACTAAACTTTTATATAATTTGGAACTTTTATAACTCTCATTATGTCATATTAAGCAGCACTGGCATAAGGAAGCTTTATTGATCACCTAAGATTGGCGTTGTTCTAATAACCATTTGTTGGTTACCAACAAGAACGGATATTCGTCCGTATATAGTTCCTCAAACCAACAATTTGTTGATTATATATATATACTAACACCCATGAGTTTTGACCAAACTTACTAGTTCATCTTTATATTTTCATAAGTTAACTAATAACCCCTTTAAGTTTGATTTTATTAATTATTTTCTTCTTCTGCTAATTAAATACCCCTTAAATTTAATATTTTTATTATAAACTTAAGGGTATTTAGTTAGCAGAAGGGAAAAATACTTAATTAAATAAATTTTAAGAGGGTATTTAATTTGCTTTTAAAAATGCAGAGATGAACTAGTGAATTAGAATAAACTTTAGAAGATTGTTAGTAAGTTACCCTATAGATAATAACAATTGGTCTAATAACAATTTTTATATATATTAGTAAATAACCATGTACTCCGCATGTGAGAAGAAAATTTTTAAACTCGTAATAGTGCATAAAATATTGAATATATGCTTTGATATTATTATTATTATTATTGTTATTATTATTATTTTATTAATAAAAATTTTAATAGAAGTATAATTTATTTAAATAATTATAATTTCGATAAGAAAATATTTTTATATTATAAAAATAATTTTATATAAAAATTATTATGACCATAATTAATCTTAAGTTAATAAGAATTTGTTAGCTATTTTCTTAATAAAATTTTTAAAAACGTAAAAATTATATCATCTCTACATAACAGTATCTAATAGTACAATCTCATTAAAATTATAGTTTATTACAATTTTAGTAAATTTTCTACTTGAACAATGACACATTATTTCTTCAATAATTTTTAGTATAAATACTTTTTTTTTTTACTTTAAAAGTAATATTATATAATTTTGGCTAATAATTAAATAACCAAAATTCATTAATTTAATTTTTATTTTTATTAAATTTTAATAAAAATATCTAAATTAAAAAGATAACTGTACGTTTCTTCTATATAACATAAATACTACTCTTAAAAACAATTATCTACTCTATTTATTTTTTAAAATATGATTGTAGTTAGACATAAGATAAATAAAAAAAATTTAGTTCATTTAAGTTTAATGTTTTACTTATTAAAATTAAATTAATAATTTTTTTAAATAATAAAAGTATTATTTTATTTATATGACAATCTAATTAAAATTTATTACAATTACAATTAAATTTATATTTAAACAATTAGACAACAATTTTTTAATGTTTTTAGCAGTAGTACTTTTCTCTATTTTGAAAATAATTTTATATAATATTTTTAAAAATATATAGTATTAATTAACCATAATTATTTATAATATTTTTTTAATAATGAATCATAAGATAAATTTATTAATTAAATGTTAATATTTTCTTTACTTTAAAAATAATTTCACGACATACATTATATTTTAGATAATAATTAGAAAATTAAAATTAATCAGTTTTATTCGATTTTTTTCATATTTGACTTAATAAAACATCCAAAAATAATAAAAATATTATTTTATCTATCTAAAATAAATACTACTATCACAAAAAATTATGAATTATCTTTTAAATTATTTTTATAGTTAATTATTAAATAAATAAAAAAATTTGGTTAATTTAATTTTAATTATTTTCTTATTCAAATTTAATCTAACAAAATTTTTAGAAGTAAAAAATCTAATATTATAAACTTAATAGAGTTGCAATTTATTACAATTTTAGTAATATTTTTACTTAAAAAATTATGTAGCACTTCTTCAAATTTTTACAATGCTAAAACCTTTCTTTACTTTGAAAATAATACTATGCAATATTTTATAAAAGTGATTATGATCATAATTGCTAACCCCATATAAGTAAATGGGCCCTCAAATCCCATTATATGTGTAAAGCCCAAAATATGGTATGAAATTTAAGACCTCCACACCTATTAAGAAATAGATGTTCTAACTAAACATTGATTAATTAAATATTATTCTTATAGGAAAAAGATTACTGAATATCAGTTTGTGTTGGATTAGGTTTGTTCCTCGCACCACTATATAAGCATGTCACATCCTCATATACTATTCACTCTATAATTCTCTAACTTAAGTATCGAAAAACCTATGGATTGAAGATTTCAGGCTCACCATAGGTTTTCTTGTTCTTAAAAGTCCTAAAGAGAAGCATTCGAATTACCAAGTGGCACCATCTGTGAGAAAAAAAATTATTTTTCATGTCTATTGTGTTACAAAGCATCAAGTAAACTTCTTAAAATATGTTGAATGTTTCAAAACCTTCATTATCACATGGAATATCTTCTTCCCTTGAAATAAGTGCCATATCAAGTCCATTAATCCAAGTGGTTCCTACAACTTCATAGTTAGGAAGAAATCCTAGGTAGCTTAATATGGGTGTTTCCTCTAAACCATTCACTCCTTGATCAAATTTACCTCATCTTCAAATTTCATGGTCAGTTGTATCTAGTAAAATATCTCTACCATATTATACTCCTCTTCAACACACACCAAGGTCCCTTCGAACTGTTTTTTTTTTCAAGTTTACTTGAATTCTCAACTCTAAGTAACATGGCAAAGATGAGCCAATCACTTGCATCATTAATTTTACCACCTTTTATATAGAAAGGTGTTAATAGACAATTTAAAGGCTTAACTCTATTTTGTGCAATAGTAATAATGTTGCTTCCCATAAGAAATCACTATTGAAATCCAAATTGGGGGTATCTTTTATCCTATCACATTAGAAGCTCAAACTGGCAGTGTAGTTAACATTCATCATAGTGATCGGACACCCACTCATAACGATAATACTAGAGTTATGATAAGGAAAAAACATCCATCTAGAGGATAAAAATCTGATTATGAATAAGAAGTATAGTCTAATGTCACATCCTACCCATAGGAATGAATGATTTAAATCACTAAATAAGGGAGGCAATGCATAAAATCTAGATAGAACCTGATTAGGTAAAAGAATGCATATTAGATAAAAGTACTCCTTTCATCAACAGCCTTTTGAGGACCAAAATTCATTCTAAGTTTAAAATTCAACTCTAATAGAATTGGAGATCTGATTGCTCATGTCACTATGTTCTAAATAAATATGATGCTCCAAAATATTAATAATGCCATCATATGTCCAGTTTTTCTTACTACTTTGACACATACTGCTCAGAGGTAATTTTAGAGGTTGCCAAAGAACTCTATATTTTGTTTCAAGAACTTATTGAACAATTTCAAAATTAATTCATTATAAACATTCCACCAAAAAGAACATAAAGAACTTATGTTTGTGCAAGTAGGGTGGCAATAAAGCACTCAAAAATTATCTTGATAGATTTAATAAGGTTGCTATACAGATCAAGCATCTAAGTAATAAGGCAGCAATTAATGCACTGAAATATGAGACTAAGATAGGAAAACTTCGTGATAAAATCATGAATAAAAGGCCACAAACTTTTTCAAAAGCAATGGCTATTGCAACAAGGCTAATTAATCTTGATGAAGACATGCAAAAAATGAGATGGAAAGAATATGATAAGAAGGATTTGAAAAGAAAAGATGATAAGAGAGACACAAGGAAAGACCGAGACACGGTTTCAGGATTCATAAGAGAGGGAGCAAGATACACCCCTCTTAATGCACCCAGATCAGAAATTATGATGTGGATTAGATAAAATGGAATCAACATACCAACGCTGAGGAGACTAAATCCAACCTCAAAATCTTTTAGCGATAAAAATTGCTATTATAGATACCATTGTCATCGTGGTATGATATAGATGGATGCAGAAACCTAAAAATAGAAATTAAACAATTAGTAAAAATGAGATCTCTACGAAGATTTACTGACGACTTTACCAAATGACAAAAAGGGTCAGATACTCGGAATGATAATTTTGAAGATACAAAAAGAGCTCATAACGATATATCCAAAGTCATCAATGTAATAATTAGTAGAGAATAAACTCTGAAAAGCTGAAGGAAAATAAACTAGAGAGAAGTTTACTTAGCACGAGAAGTAGCAAATCAGTCTATACTAATAGTCACTTTTGGTAAAGAAGATGAAGTATCCATTCGACAGCCGTATAATGATGTACTTATAATAAAATTTTATATAAACAACCACTTGGTCAAATGAATATTAGTGGATGATAAAAGTGTAGTGAATGCCTTAACATAGAAAGCATTTTGAGCAATAGAGTCTTTATAGTTGATTTAAAACCTATATCTACTCCAATCACTAGGTTTTGTGAAAGGACCGTCCAGCCTACAGGTAGCATCGAGCTTAATGTAGATCTCAAGGATAGAGAGGATAGTCAATCAATCATATTAAGAGCCTTGTTCAATATAATAGATACTTGGCTTTCTTATAATGCAATTATCAGAAGGCCATTCTTGTATGAAATTGAAGCAGTGACCAGTATCCAGTACCTCACTATGAAAATTTCTACTTCTAGATGGATGATTGTTATCAAATGAGATTAGAGGGCTGCCAAATAGTGTATTAACTTATAATTAAAAATCAAGCCAAGCTTTCTCTATAAAAGATCTGGAAAGATAAGTAGCAAAGCTTGAACCGGTTGATGAACTCAAAAATTTGAAGCTAAAAAATGATAAAGTAATAAAGGTTGGAGAAGAGGTTGATGATCAAGTAAAAAGGGAAATTGAACAACCATTCCAAGAGAATTATAATACTTTTACTTCTCAAGCATCTGAGATTTTTAATATTGATCCTCATATTACAACTCAAAACCTGAACATTAATCCTTCAATAAAGCTGGTGATTCATAAGAAAGAAAATTTAATGTAAAAAGATAGAATATAATAGTTGAAGAAACTAAAAAATTACTAAATTTCGAGTTCATAAGAGAAGTTGTACACCCATAGTGGCTAGCTAATATAATACTTATCCAAAAACCAAATGGAAAATATTGGATACATGTATACTACATTGATCTAAAGAAAGTATGGCCAAAGGATAACTATCATATATCGATAATAAAAAAACTTGTAGACTCAAAAGTTTGTCATGGACTTTATAGCTTTATAGATGCAACTAAATGGTGTCATCAGATACCATAAAAAATAAAGATCAAGAAAAACCTTATTTTATCACTCATAAGGCTAGTATTGTTACAATGTAACACCATTTAGTTTGAAGAATGCTAAAGCAACATACTAAAAGCTAATGAATTTCATCTTTAAAGATCTAATAAGATAAAATGTTGAAGTATATATAGATGATCTGATCATGAAAAGTCTACACGCACATGATTATCCAAAAGGCCTAGCTCAAGACTTTCAGATACTTAACAAATACAATGTCAAGCTAAACTTGGACAAGTGCGTCTTTAGGGTAAAAGTTGGAAAATTGCTTGGATTTATGATTTCTCAAAGACAAATTGAAGCAAACCTAGAAAAAATGAAAGCTATAATCAACATGAAAGCTCATACAACACTTAATGAGTTACAAGAATTGAATGGACAAATCATGATATTAGGGAGGTTTATCTCATGCTCGGTAAAAAATGTCTTCCTTTCTTTTGAGCATTGAGAAATACTAAAGAGTTTGATCAGAATACTTACTACTAAGCAATATTTAAAGAAATTAAATAATTTTTTACTTTCCACCTCATTTGAATGTACCAATTCCAAAAGAAACTATTTATTTCTACTTATTAGCTGGAAATGAATCCATTGCATCAATACTCATACATGAAGATCAAGGAGAATAAAGGCTAATTTATTATATAAGTAAGGCACTAAGGGGACTAAAAATAAGATACCTGAAGCTTGACAAATTAGCTCCAACAGTAGTCCATATAGCAAGGAAGCTATGACATTACTTTTAGGCTTATAGAATTATTGTTCAAACTAATTATCCATTGAGGAAAGTCCTATAAAGGCTGAAAACTTCAGGACAACTTACTTAATATTCAGTATAATTGGTGAACATAATATCTCCTATGAATCACGTCAACCAATAAAAGGTCATGTACTATTTGATTTTATTCAATAAATGACAGAAGGAGATAAACTTGACATCAAAAAACCTTAATGAGATTTATATGTTGATGGATTAGCTAAAAGCCAAGGATCCAAAGTAGGAATAGTCTTAGTAGGACTAGATAGGACAAAGATTCAGTACACATTTAGAAATGACTTTTAATGCTTCCAATAACACTATTGAGTATGAGGTTTTGATCATTGGGCTACAATTAGCCAATAAAATTAAAGTTGAGTACCTGAGTAATTTTTGTGACTCCCAACAACTAGTGAACCAAATGATGGAAAATTTCACTATAAAGAATCCAAGTATGGTTAAATACTCAAAAAAAGCTAATGAACTCCTAAAAAAGTTCAAAAAGGAACGTGGATAATATACCATCGCAAAAATACCAAGGAATCAAAATTAAGAATTAGATGAACTAGCAAAGTTAGCTTTAAATGATGGATAATTATTTCAAAGTTTACATTTTAAAGAAGAAATTTCTTGACTAAGCACCAAAGAGGTAGAATTATTTTGCATTTAGGAATAATTTAGGTTTAGTTGTAGTATCTAATTAGGAATTAACATTATAGTCCATATAGAGTTAGGATTTATTTTCCTTAGAGATTATGAATTATTTTATGAATTTATATTTAATGAGTATTTAATGAATTTTAGTTGCATTTTATGTCATTTCCATGTTTTCAAGGTTTATATGATTAGAAGTTAATTTAGACTTAAAGGAGGTCAAATTAAGCAAGGAAAAGTAATCCTAGTTTGACTATGATTTGAGTTTCAGCATTGATATCTGATGTAGCATATCTCACTATTTTTAGCATAACTTTCGATACAAAACTTGGATTAATGAAGACTGACTCAAAGAGCTATAATTTTGATGAAGACTACTAAAGCTAATTCAATTATATTCAAAGGCTAAAATTTAAGGCAAAGCAAATAATGTGCACAGTTTTAGACAACAATCGAATTTGATTTGTATTTGACTTTTCAAGGCCAAATGCAGTTCCAATTTAGCCAAGGATGACTTATGCCTATATAAAGGGACCCTAGGATATGGAAAATCATCTACAACATTATTCATTCATCATTCTTTATCAAAATATTATTTGTGTATATTCATCATTCGTGCAAAGGCGTGCTCGTGGCATTCAATATTCAAGACATTTAAAAGGAAATATTAGGGAGTTTCTTATCTCTTTTTCTACTATTCTTTTCTTTAAGATGATGTTAAGAATGTTTATGAGTTATGTTTTTATAATCATGACATTATTATGCTAGATTTTTATTATGTGTTAGGATGGATCTAAGTAGATTAGGAATGTATTAACTCTAATTCTTTGCTTTAATTTAAGTTGATTTCTTGCATATGAATTTTATTCTTATGCTTAATTATATTTAACTATGGGTAAGGTTTAAAGTATGTTGAGATCAAGAGTAGATGCATACTTTGAGCTTTGTTGTTTATGTTTAATATTCATATAAGTGTTATGAGACCGAGAGGTGATTAATGCTTAGGACCTAAAATAAGATCTATTGATGTTGATTACGTTAAGAGACCTTTTAATTATCAATATTGCATGATTCAACATTGAGCCCAGGTTTAATTAATGATTTATTAGACTATAATTAGAGAGGCGAGAATTCATAAGATATAACTAGTAATTGAGTTAATTAAATAACTTATAATTGCTCGAGAGAGATTTATAAGTACATTAGTTGATGAGCATTGTATGCATCAATTACATTTAAGTAAAAGTGATTTGTAATGAGTTAATATATGAACTAAGTGAAAGGTGAAATTCTAGTATGTGCATGCATCATATTATTGTTTTGTTAATTTGCATTATTTGATTTTTGAATACTTAGTTTATTAAGAGTTTATTATTTTTGGCAATTTTAGGGTTTAGTCTTAATTTCAAGTTCCAAATTTAATTTAATTTATTTAGACAAATAATTAACTATGTGAAATATTACTTAATAACTAATCCTTATGGGAACAATACTCTACTTACCACTTTATTACTTGAGCGAACCGTGCACTTGTGGTTAGCACTAATCAAGTTTTTGGCGCCGTTGCTGGAGATTAGATTAGTTGATATTAGTTGTAGCTTAGAATTATTTGATCTAAGCATTTTAATGTTAATTTTGGTTTTAATTTTTAATTTTAGATACTTTGATTTTATTTTATTTTTATTTTGTATATAATTTATTACCTTTGTAAAAAGTCACCATGATGGAGGTATATGAGTTTACCATAATGAGAGCACAGTTAGAAGTATTAGAAAAAGAGATGAAGAGGATGAATGCTACTACTGCATCTTCTTCTTATAAGATGAGGCATAGAGGGCATCCAATTATGGAGTATATGGATTACATACAAGGATGGGGAAATCCATATAGCAATATCTACAACTCTTTATAAAGTAACTATCCAAATTTTTTATGAGGGAACCAGGGAGTTCAAGGGCCATTGGGTTTTGGAAATTCAAATTTTCAATCCTCATATCTACCACCACAACATCAAGTGATGATTTTATCCATGGAGAGCAAATTAGAAAGATTTATGGAGATGATGGACATAAGGATAACTTTACAAGATGATCATATTTAAAGGTTAGAGGCAAGATTTAAGCAAATGTTTAAAGACACTCATCAAATGCTTAAGAATCATGCCTCCTCCATCCACAACCTTTAAGTTCAAATAGGGAAAATTGCAAGCTCATTATTTATATGAAATCAAGGGGCTTTGCTAAACAACATTGAGACAAATCCAAGGGAGTTTGTTAAGGCTATCACCTTGAAAGATTGAGATGAATTCGAAGGGCCTAAGGAATCCTTATCGCATAAGGAAAAGGAGTTATTAATTGTAGAGGAATCCAATATACATAAGGAAAGTAAAAATGAAAGTATAATTAAAGTCATGGATGATAATAAAATTGAAGAAATAAGGCATAAAAAGGCAGGGGTGCAAGATGTTAACGCAAAGAATAAGAATTTCAAAGTCAAAGATGATGGAGGAGGATTCTCAACTAAACCAATTAAAGATCTTAAGTCAAAGCCACCTACATCAAATTCACTTGTTACATGGTGCAAGGAAGTTATTTCTAATGCCAAAAAGAAAAGGAAGTATATAATATGGAGCTATTTTAAAGACCATGTGCCTTGACCTTTGTATAACTCAACAACGGTCTAGCTTAAAACCATATAAACAAAGCACTTCTTGGGAGATAACCCAAGCATTTTTTTCCTTTTCTTTAGTTTTAGTTTTAGTTTTAATTTTATTTTTAATTTTTAGTTTTATACTATCCTACTAATTAAATTTCATGTCCTTAATGTAGGTTAATTATTAAAGAATGATGATTAATAAGGACATATATGCGAACATTGAGCATAATGTTCAATTTAAGTGTGAGGCGAGTATCTCTTATCCTTTTTCTTAGTTATTTTTGCTTTTAATTTATTAGTTTAGTTTAGGTTTAGTCGATTTTTAATTTTGTCAGAATTTGTTTTTTATTTTTTCATACATTCCTAAGTTGTTTAGATGTTGGTTTAGGTTTAGGTTAATAAGTTAATTATACAATAATAATTATAATTTTTTTAAAAATATTTTAACTCCAATTTTCCCACCTTATGTGTTTTTGCACTCATCAATATTATCAGTTATGTATATTAGATTGAATTTTCTTAGTACAATTATGACTTAACTTAGTTCTTTTGTATTAAGATTAAAGATTAAAATTGAGCATTAGAGTTAAATTAACTTAAAAGTACTTCTCTTTTGAGTGAATGAAATGTGTGTAGAATATTATCTTATGGAGAGTTTTTCTTACTTGAGTGATTTTAAGTATTAGAACCACCTTTAACTCTATGAATTATGGTAGAAAATAACTAATAAGTTTAATAAGGGTGAGCTAAAGCATAAGACACCCTCACTAAATATAGTTAAGATAAATAGAGGTGAACCATAAAATGCACTAGTAAAATTTTATTAGTTTGAATTATTTCAAAGAAAAATTACAAGCATGAGTAGAGATATAAAATTAGTTAGCTATCATTTTTTAGGGTTAAGAGATTTCTAACATTTAAAATTATTCGAGTTTGGTTATAATCTAGGATTTTTATTCAATGTATTTTCCATTAATTTCATTAAGAAGTGCTATCTTTTACTTATTTTTAATCTTTAGTTTTGATGCATAAGAGTTATATTAAGTATATAATAAGTATATTTAAATATGGTTGTACTTTGTGAAATTCCTTAATATGCATGATTTGTAGTGTTGATGAAGTCTTTGCTTAAGGACAAGCAAAAAGCTAAGTGTGGGAAGTTGATAAACTCATATTTGTAGTATATTTTGAGTCAATATATAATTAATTCTATGTGTTATTGCATGAAAATTTGGTTAATTTTAGTTAAAATGTGTTTAATTAGGTTTTATTTAATTTATTTTGCATTTAGGAATAATTTAGGCTTAGTTTTAGTATTTAATTAGGAATTAATATTATAATCCATATAGAGTTAGGATTTGTTTTCCTTAGAGTTTAGAAATTATTTTATGAATTTATATTTTAATTAGTATTTAATGAATTTTAGTTGCATTTGATGTCTTTTTCCATATTTTGTAGGGTTTATATGATTAGATGTTGATTTGGATTTAAAGAAGGTCAAATTAAGTAAGGAAAAGTAATCTCAGTTTGACCATGATTCGAGTTTCAGCATTAGTACTTGATGTAGCATGTTTTGAAATGTTTAGCATAACTTTCTTTAAAAAACTTGAATTAAGGCAATTCAAAATGCTATAGAAATATGACTCAAAGATATACAACTTTGATGAAGACTACTACAGCTAATTCGATAATCTTAAAAGGATAAAATTTTGGGCAATGCAGATGATGTGCACAGAACTGGTCAGTGATGAGTGTGAAAAATACTTATTTTAGGCACTTTATTTTATTGCATCTTAGGCTTAGTAGTTGCATTATTAGTTAGTTTTTAGTTAATTTAGTTAGTTTTGTTATTTTGTTTTGATTATTAGGATTTAGTTATTTTTAGATAATTTCTTTTGAATTTTGTTTTGTAGGATGCATTAGGATAAGATTGGATCAATCCTTGAAGTTTGGATGGGCTAAGGACTCACGATAAGGAGTTATCTACATTGGGGTTGTGTATGGTTGTGCTTCATTGGTGCATGGCCGTGCCTGAAAGTTATTTTTGGCATATTACAGGGTGGCACGGCCATGCCAAAATCATGCACGGTCATGCATGACTAAAGGATCAGCATTAGTGTATTTCTTGTACAGCCATGCCATATTCTTGTGCACATATGCCTGACTGATGTGGCAGCCAATGAGATAATAGATTTCAACTAAAGTTTAGATAGAAAGGAACTTATCCCTTAGTTTTTTATTAGATAAAGTTTGAAAGGGGTTAGATGACCTTTCTCACTAGGTCTTCGGGTCTATAAATAGAACCATTTACTTTTCATTTAAGGGTTATTCTTGTTTTGATTTTTGTTCTTATTTTTGTTCTTGTTCTTGTTCTTATTTTTAGTTATTTTAGAATACATTTTTATTAGTTTAGTTCATAGTAGAGGTAACACTTGGCTTGAAGTTAGAAGAGCAAGGCTTCCTGACATCATTTGAAAGGGGTTTTTCTTGTATCACTCTTTTATTTAATTGTTATTATGTTCAGAATGGTTTTTATTTCTTGTTTGTTTTCTTTTCTTTTTAACATGAGTAGCTAGATCCTTTTTAGGGTTCTTATTTTGAATTAACCATGTGCTTATTGTGATTATGTTAGGTTGCTAGGTCTAATTCATTGGTTGTTGTTGTACTTAATGTCATTTTAGGACCGGTCACCCTAGAATTGAATTGACACTATAGGCTTAATTGAGAGATAGGTTCTATAGGAAAAGACAATAATCTATTGATTGCTTAATTAGTTGAGAGACAATTAAGTGGATTAATATTGATTAAAGGTTGTGTTTAAAATTAGAATTAAAAGGCATTAGGTTGGTGAGAGCTAGTGAATTTAGTGTTAATTAATCTCCAATTAATTATAGGTTTATCTAAGAGGAAAATCTATAGTTTCTAAGATCCCTTCAAAATGAATTAGAACTAGTGTAAACCTAGTTATATAATCAATCCTTTGATATGGTCCAATTGAGAATAAGAACCCTAGCTTTTAATATTTGTTTGAATTTGAATTTTACTTTAGTTTGATTTGGTTTTAGTTTTTAAAGAAATCTGAACTCTATTTCGTTGTCTAAATAAACAGGCATAGTTAATATTGCAATATTCAATTCACAATCTTTGTGGGATGATATCTTTATTTACTACTTGATACAATTTCGTACGCTTGCAGATTTTGTACACATCAAGTTTTTGGCGCCGTTGCTGGGGATTGGTAAGGAATTAATATTGTAAGAAAATTGTGTTGCTTGATTTAAATGTTATTTTTAATTTTGGTTTTAATTGTGGTATTGCAGAAATTTGTGTTGGTTGATGCATAACACACGAAGTGCAACCAAACAAGGACTTGAATTAATACCACTTGATTTGGAGTTAGAAAAGATAGTTCGTGAGAAAAAGAAACAAACAATCATATCTTGACAATCACCACACAAAATGGACTTAGAGAATGACCCGCCTAGGCAACAAGTTCTTCAAAATCCTCAGAATGGTCAGAGAACCATGCGAGATTTTGTGAGTCCTAATGTACAATATGATTAGGCACCAATTATAAGGCTGGCAGTAGCAGCAAATAACTTTAAAATCAATCCGGTAATGATCCAGATGATCCAAAACTCACCATTCAATGGGATACCACATGAGGATCCATTTGGTCATATGTCTAGATTCTTAGAGTATTGTTCTACCTTCAAGATGAATGGAGTATAGCTTGATGCAATTCGGTTGATTCTCTTCCCATTTTCCCTAATGAATAGAGTAAAAAGATGGTTTATAAGTTTGCCACCCAACTCCATCAACACTTGGCAAGAGCTCTACACAGCCTTTTTCAACAAATACTTACCACCTGCAAAGGTGTTGAGGATCAAAAATGAGATTAACTTTTTCTTTCAAAGAGATGATGAAACATTTTATGAGTACTGGGAAAGATTCAAAGACCTTCAGAAGCAGTGTCCACCTCAATTGATTCCTACGTTGGACTTGGTGCAATCATTCTACAAAGGAGTCAATCATGCAGTTAGAGTCAACATTGATGCAGTAGCTAGAGGTACTATCATGTCAAAAACACCAGAAGATGCCTTGGATCTCTTTGAAGAAATGGCGAATACACAAAGTTT